>CM065661.1:18771857-18819345 GCA_033220385.1 Triplophysa yarkandensis | reverse complement strand
AGACTGGCTTCTGTCCTTTGTCTATATTTATTACTTTATATGTTCTTCTATTTATGTATTTATTTTACGATTATCTGCTGTTTACGTATATATTGTCACCTTAGAATTATAAGGTTAATCACACATTCTGATTCCATGACATTATATTCACATTATGCTTTATGCTGTTTTTTATGTACATTTTGGGACTTTTTAAGAAAACAAAAAAGTTCTATCAAAACAAATCGACTCATTTGGTTCAAAAAGGTTCTATCTGAAGTTTTGTGACATACACAAAACTTCAGATAGCGAAGTATGATGACCCATACTCAGAATTCATGCTCTCAAACACAGAAGTGAACAGACACACAACTATGAACACACACCAACTGTGAACACACACACACATCAACGATGCATAAACACACACACAACAACTATGAACACACACCAACCGTGAACACAAACACACATAAACCGTGCACAAACACACACACACCTACCCAGTGGTGAACACACACACACACCAGTGAACATACACACACACACACCAGTGAACACACACACCAACTGTGCACACACACACACACACACACACACACATAGTAGTGAACACACACTTTGAATAATGGGCTGACATTTATGCTGCGGCGCCCGGAGAACAGTTAAGCACCTGAGTCATGATATTGCCGGCCCAAGACTTGAACTCACAACCCTAGGAGTCAAACTCTCTAACCACTAGACTATGACTTCCCCCAGACTGCGAGCAAATCAGCATTTAGAATGCACAGAAGAGGACCAATCAGGATGAGCTTTCTTTATCATGTGATTCTGAAGTATCTGAAGAAACAGTTTAACTAAAAAAACAATGTTTAAAAGAAACCTCAAGGCTGACTGTTTGATTGGCACTCTTCTCAAAGAGAGGAACTTCATCTTTAGGATTTGTTTTTAGGTCTTTAGGACATCTTTATATTTATAGATGAGCCAGATCTGCTGGCTTCCCGATACCTGCATTTCCATCCTCGCTTTTAATGTGCTTAATGACTCAAATTTTACAATAGTATTAGTAATAGTTTTCTCAAAATCCTCTTTAGAAAGTTCTTTCACCTGTCTCATCTTCTGTGGATAAAGCATGATCATACTACAAAAAGCACCACTTTATGTTTAATTCACATGAAAAAGAAGTGTCCTAAAATATTAAATTAGTGTCACATAAAACATCTAAGTGTAACTTTTTACACATCATTGCAATTCTAATTTTATGTTTTAAAAAATGTTTAATGAATGTTTGCGAATAGAAACGTATAATTCTAAGCAGAAAGTGTTCCTGTCGGAATCAGAAGGTTCTATCTGTGTTTGATCTGTTCCAAAAATCCTCATTTACAAAATTCTGAAAATGTTGATAGTATTCATTTAGAATACATTAAGGCTATATATCTTTATGACATAGCAAAGACATTTGTTCCTCATATCATCTTTGCCATATGAAAAGCAAAACTTTGAAGGTCATTATCTGAAAACTACTCACAACACAGATAGAACCTTATAGATCCAAGGTAAAGATGTGTGCTTTCCCAAATAACAGTACTGTAATTTGACATGAAATTCTATGGGCCATAGCATAATTAAGATATGTTTGTGTCTTACAGCAGGGTCTGACGGGTCACATCATGGCTGAGGGTGATGAATGCCGGAGCGAGGAGTGGAAAGAGAAGTACATGGCCCTGGAGACCCTGCTCTTTAAGTTCCGTGGACAGATGAGCGTGATTCGAGAGCTCACTGCAGAGAAGGTTAGTGTCCGTCGGCCCTCTTGGGCTTACTGTGTCTGAGATTGTTCCTCCAACGGGTCTTTAATGTGTTTCTAGACCTTTAAAGAGCTGATCAGATGACAATTTTCCACAAGTTAATATGATGCTCTTATATACTTTGATTCAAAATTCTTTATGGCAAGCGATATCAATACATGGCCCTTTAAAAGCTTATATCCTCTGCTCACTCCACCGCTCAGTTCTGTGGCGTGTATCGTTACATCACATCCTGGGTGTTGAAAGGTATAGTTTTGGAGAAAAATGACTCCCAGAGGGGCACAATCCTTATGCTTAAAATAACCAAGTATGTTTTAACATAAAAGATGAATAGATGGCCCTGTTGAGCTGATGACATAAGAGATGAGACTTTGTGATTGAAATGAAGAAAGTATTAAAACACTTGAAGGTAAAATAGAACTCATGTGTTTTAAGGTGTTATATTCCAGAACTAGGTTCTAATCCTGCTCAAAGTATTTTATTACTTTACAGTTAATAAATACATTTGTTACGTTTAACATTTATCATAAAGTTTGCATCAATTACTATTCTGCACAAGTAGCCTCTTCCTTTATTTATCCCTACCTCTGTAACTTATGAAGATGCTGTGATGCCAGCACAGATTCAGAATTAAGGTTCTGTGGTCATGCGATCACAGGTTACAGCGAGTATTTCCAGAAGCTGTAAGACACTTAAAAAGTGTTTCAGATGTCAACAGTGAATGATGACTGTTGTGTTCACTGTACACTACACTCGCTCTCCAGCATCAAACACCGACTGACACTTGGTGGGTCTATTCTACACAATACTGTCAATCAACTATCTGTCAGTGTGACACCACAGACATCTGAGATCACTTTACTAAATTAAAAGAAAACTACTGGGACATGTGTTACATTTCAACACATGCTGAGAACATAAAAAGCTTCTCTTAGCCTTACCATCTTTCAGTAGATTTATAACAGAACAGACACATGATTTGTTAGCCACAGTTCTGTCTGTATTTCTATCGCTCGTATTCTTTACAGCGGAGTTTCTAGTTAAGGCAAAGACGCTGCTTAGTAGTATTTGTTCATATCCATGTTTGGTTTGTATTTCCATGAAAGAGTGAGTATGTGTGTACATGCTTGCCATGGCCCGTTCCTTTGGCCGGTCTCAGGGGATAGTAGATTAGAGGTTAATATAAACAGACGCCTGACCACAAGGCTCCAGACCGCTGCTTTCTGGGATTGCAGAATCTCCTCAGAATTACAGACTAAAGATTCGTCCGGGTTTATTTTAATGTCTTGGCCTTGAGGAAAGATTGAGGTTGAGAATTGTGAAGTCAAGTTTTATCTTGTGAAGTGTTGTTGCATTTGCTTGATACTTTGTATGGAATTATTCGTAAAATGTAACTTACTCTAGCAATTTAGGAATTTAGTTTCTTGGAATCATTTCTTAAATTTAAACAAGGGGTTTGTTTAGAATAGTTTTAAGACAGGTAGGTATATAATATATTTAAAACAATATTAAAACGATTCTGCGAAACACAAAAGAAGGTATTTTGGTATATGGAACGATTGGTCTATATTGACCTTTAGTGTGTACATACCATAGAAGTCTTTAGTTACCAACACATTTCAAAATATCTTCTGTTGTTCTCTACAGAATTAAAGGGTTGTTAATGTCAAGAGTGTGAAATTAGAGAATTTTCATTTTAGGGCGGACTTTCCCTTTACAGACTTTAAATTAAATCATAAAGCATTTTTAAACTCTTTACAGTACATCACAGGTTGTGATCTTTGACACCATCAGGGCTGAGTCAGGCCTATGATTTCATCCTTTAAGAATCCTTGATGTTGTTGTTAGGAGCTGGGCGTTTGGAAACAAACTTGAGTCTGGATTTGCTCTTCCTCCCCTGCCCAACATGTGTGGATAAAGTCTCTTATTGGAGTCATTAAAATCTCCCAGTAAATGTTTACACAGAGTCTCTTGAGGGTCTCTCTCAGCACAGGTCTTGTATCAGTTGAAGGATTAAAATAAAGATGGCTGGAAAGATCAAAAAGAAAGAAAGAACAGGACACATGTTATCAGAGGAGGATTAGATTTTAGGATGGAGAAAGTGACAAACTCTCGATAGAGAGGATGAGAAGGTCTATAGGAGTGAAAGGATGAGAGAGGGAGTAAAGAAGGATGAGAGAGGGAGTAAAGAAGGATGAGAGAGGGAGTAAAGAAGGAGGAGAGAGGGAGTAAAGAAGGATGAGAGAGGGAGTAAAGAAGGGTGACAGAGGGAGTAAAAAAGGATGAGAGAGGGAATAAAGAAGGGTGACAGAGGGAGTAAAGAAGGATGAGAGAGGGAGTAAAGAAGGATGAGAGAGGGAGTAAAGAAGGGTGACAGAGGGAGTAAAGAAGGATGAGAGAGGGAGTAAAGAAGGATGATAGAGGGATTAAAGAAGGATGAGAGAGGGAGTAAAGAAGGATGAGAGAGGGAGTAAAGAAGGATGAGAGAGGGAGTAAAGAAGGATGAGAGAGTGAGTAAAGAAGGATGAGAGAGGGAGTAAAGAAGGGTGAGAGAGGGAGTAAAGAAGGATGAGAGAGGGAGTAAAGAAGGATGAGAGAGGGAGTAAAGAAGGATGAGAGAGGGAGTAAAGAAGGATGAGAGAGGGAGTAAAGAAGGATGAGAGAGGGAGTAAAGAAGGATGAGAGAGGGAGTAAAGAAGGATGATAGAGGGATTAAAGAAGGATGAGAGAGGGAGTAAAGAAGGATGAGAGAGTGAGTAAAGAAGGATGAGAGAGGGAGTAAAGAAGGGTGAGAGAGGGAGTAAAGAAGGGTGAGAGAGGGAGTAAAGAAGGATGAGAGAGGGAGTAAAGAAGGATGAGAGAGGGAGTAAAGAAGGATGAGAGAGGGAGTAAAGAAGGATGAGAGAGGGAGTAAAGAAGGATGAGAGAGGGATTAAAGAAGGATGAGAGAGGGATTAAAGAAGGATGAGAGAGGGAGTAAAGAAGGATGAGAGAGGGAGTAAAGAAGGATGACAGAGGGAGTAAAGAAGGATGAGAGAGGGAGTAAAGAAGGATGAGAGAGGGAGTAAAGAAGGATGAGAGAGGGAGTAAAGAAGGATGAGAGAGGGAGTAAAGAAGGATGAGAGAGGGATTAAAGAAGGATGAGAGAGGGATTAAAGAAGGATGAGAGATAGACACAGTGGCAAAACAAACTGTCCTTTATCACAGAGTTTCCCACGAGAGGAAATGCCGTCATACATAAACACTCTGTGCTATACAGGAAGTCAGCATTCAGAGGACGGCCGTCCCAAACACATGAGTGTTGTTTGAGGAATGAATTGTAGGTCAGTTTCTCTTTTAGTTTACTTCCTGTTTTTGGATAGTTTAATGAATTAACCAGACATGGTCAGAAACAGAAGTCAACTTTAACTTAACTTTTAGCTATTTTAAACTATCTGTTTGTGACCCCATGCACTACCGGCAAAGAAAAAAATATATAATCATCTTTTGTGTATTTTATTGTCATTTTCCCAAGCAGCTTCTTAAGCTTTTTAAGGGATTTTAAATGAGTCTCTGTCTATTCTGTACTGTTATTGACTCAAACTCATTAAAAAAACATATTTTATTAAATATTCAATTCAATAATTCAATTAAATATATGATTCTTCATAAAAAACATGAGTGCTTAGTTATATATGTGTCTGTATTTTTATATTTTTGTCATACTTAGGTATAGACCTTTAGATCCAAAGTTTTATAAAATAATAAGAAGTGCCCCAAAACCCTTCAGTTTGTTTGTAATCTATAGGCTGTTTTTCATGCTTTAGGTAAAGAGTACATTTTAGGATAGGGTGACAGGAGATTTACATTTACATGTGTACTTTGGCAGATGTTTGTACTCATCATGACTAACAGTTGAGTTAATGTAAGATATAGAGTTTTATCGTTCTGTGTTTAATGTCATGCTCTAACAGCTGACCTCCAGAAACTCTCAGGAACTTCTTCATGCTTGTGCCCCTCTTTTCAGCTTTAAAAGTTATGTCACATTAAGACTTTAATATGAATATAGTAACCTCAAGTATAAGTCACAAAACATATATATGTCAGTACTGCCTGCACTGATTTGTGCGTAACAGAATTCAGCGATCGTGCATTGCATTTGTAAATGATGCTACAGAATGCCCAGATCTCTTTAATAAAACCAGCTCAAATACCACTCAAAAGATTTTAATGCTACATATAAAATACATATTTACTGTTTTGCTTTTCACAGTCTCTAACTTTCTTTCTCTCCTACAGGTTTTTATCTCGCTTTGTGTAACTCAGTAAACTCGTTGTAGCACTTGTTCACCTATTGTTGGCTCTGATATTTACCGCTTCATTGTCTCCTCAACTATTTGTGGGTCGCTTTGGATAAAAGTGTCTGCTACATGTAAATGTAAAAATTATTTTAATTATATTATAATCATACACATTGTACTTTCATAATTGAATTGAATCCTTAAAGGGATAATTTGCCCAAAAATACCTTTCCCACTTCCTCTTGTCACTTATGACTTTTATGACTTTATTTAATCTGCAGAACACAAAAGAAGATATTTTGAAGAAAGTTTGTTACTGCCACACTCATCACATGCACTAGTATTGTACCAAAAGTGATAGTTCTCCCAGAAATGAAAATTCTTTCATCATTTACCCTTCCTCTTGTCATGTCTAACCTGTAAGAGTTTCTTATTCCATAGAACCCAAAAGAAGATTATTTTATAACTGGCACTAATTCACTTATACTTGCATTGTTTCTATACAATAGCAGTGAATGGAAGCCACTTTTGTTGTGTTTCCTTTTTCTTCAAAATATCTTCTTTTGTGTTCAGAAGAGGAAAGTAAGTCATCCATCAAATGATGATAGATTTTTTTTTGACCAGCAAAGAAACATTTTTAACTTTCAATCTTAAGAATTAACAAAATGTGTAAAAACAAAAGACAGAACTGGCAACCCTGACTACAGTACATTTTCAAAGCTGAACTTCTTTACCTTGAGTTGGGGTCTTACAAACACATCTCTTTTGTTATCAGGAATAGTCAAAAAAGTTAATGAATCAACGCAAATGGGATCCTAAAGCATATTATTTGAAATGAGGTTACAAATGTTCTTGAACCAAAAACAGATTGACAGTCCAAACCCTCCTATAATTCTAATTCCCAGAGTGACTCAGAACAAAGGTCAATGTATGCTTGTGTTTTCATCTATAAGACTCAGATAGGTAGTGTCAGTTAGACAACTGGATATCATGTTTGTTTGGGAAGCAGTGTCAAGAAACTGTAGCATTTCAGCGATTTTACTGACATTATGTTTTTTTATTTGTTATAATTTATTGTAATATGTTTCTTGTGCATCCGTTTAAAAAACTCACCTTCATTTTTTCTGACAATTTAAAAAAGATTTCAATGAAATTATCCACATCAGAAAAACTGGACTGTTACCTAGTTCAGAAACAGTTCAGCTATCATTTCAGTGCTAGATTCCTCTCCAATGAATTTATGAACATCAAACATATTTCAGCCATATTTGAGGATCTGTGGACTGTATGCAGCAGTGAATGTTATATGAGAACAGAAGCGATGTGATGTTGGGGAATTTAGAGTCGTGGTGCAGTGAAAGCTGTGATACAGACGGGCTTTGTGAGCTGGATGAGGAGTATAGGGCGGGCCGGCCACGGAAGGCCGAGGATGGAATGCATGGAATGAAGGACTGACTAGACTGAAGTCAGAACCATATGGTCGGAGAAGTTCAAAACAGGGGGGGGGGAGTAAGAGAATATTGAACTTATGGATGTACACTAATGATCAAAAGTGTTGACTCTTGAATATTGAGTGAAATGTTTCTTATTAAAGTTTCTAAAAACTTGATTGGAGCGTGTATGCCTAATGTATGAAACTTGTTTAAAAGACAAAAATTTAATTCAGCAAACATACGTGTTATTACATGACAAAACTTTTAATTACATAAAAAATATTTTTGGAATAACTTTGACTGACTATTGAAGAAATTACAGCCAAAGCACGAGCACACGATACACACAAATTACTTTACTAAGTTTTGAAAAGCTTCTCAGGGTGAGACTTTAAGAATCTGTTTGATTAAACAACAAGAAAACATTTCGACAAATTCTAGTCAACACTAAATCAATGATCAAATATAACTGCTTTATTTTTATTTTTTTTAGTTATAGTATAATTCTCATTGTTCCCTTAGTTTTCTTTCAGAATTTTGATGAGTTTATTATTATTCTAAAATGTAAAAAACATAAGTCCCACGACTCGGTGACCGGTAGTGTATACTCAAACTGCATCTAGAGAACTGTTTGTATAGTTTTGGCATTATAATTCTGGATGTGCTACACTATATTTTTAACATATGTGGCTTGTCTGAGCAATTGATCTGTTATAAAAGCCCTGTATAATTCGGATGAATAATGACTTCTGACACAGAAATGGTTTATTTCTTTATATACCAAAATGTCTAGCTAAATGTTTCTAGAGTTTTGATTCTAAATATATGTCCATCCAAATATACATAATTGCAGCTCAATTGGTAGAGATACGGCTTTATCATATGCCTTGGTTCTGCCCATAACATGTGGGCGATTCAGTTCGAATTTGATTGGATTTATGCCGTGGTTTTCAGAAGAGTCTGTAATTACGATGCTATATCTGTTCTGTTCGGGCACTTGTGGTTTACTCACATGAAGTTGGGTGTATGCAGCAGAGAATACATATGTATGTGCAGTTTCAATTTCTCAAAGCCTTTCATCATTTATTCACCAACATGTCATTCCAAATGACTTCCGCCGGACATAAAGGAAGATATTTTGAAGAATGTTTGTAACAAACAGTGGATAATCAAAACCACTGATAAATTTTCCAAAATATCTCCTTTTATCATCTTTAGAAGAAATACATTTTTAAATGACCAACATGTGTTATTTGAATCTCTGTTGTTCCAGGAGATATTTCTAAAATTTTTGCCTGGTCAGTTGGCCAATAGAAGTGCATGGTCCAGAAACAAACCATAAACCAGTTTCTCATACCAGTCTTATGTGGTCAAACTGGTTTTTAGAACACGTTGGCCAGCAAATGACCAGCTTGAGCCATCAGTAAGAAAGCAGCTTAACTTACAAAACACAAGATCCAGCTTCAGCCGGGTTGTTCAGAATGTGTGAGACTTATTTTTGACTGCTCTCAATGTGAGCGTTGTGTGTTGGTGACACACCCTTGGCTGGAGTATATCAGGCCGAACCAAAAATCATCCTACAGCTACAGGATGACTTAAGTCTTTACATACAGCCAGACTTTAGTCATTAAAGAAATCTAAACATTGTGTAAGTGAATCTGTATAAAAATACTTTTTGTCAAGCTTTAATAATAATATACCAGTACCAGATCCAACAATATGTTCATTTAACACAAGCCTAGAAGAACCAGAGCATAAAAAGAGCACATCCACTACTGTATTACATTTTTCCAAACGGGTTTTAAAGAGTGATTTGTCAATAGCTCTTTGTGCTAGGAGTCTAAACAGTTTTATGAAAGAAGAAAAGTAAGAAATCATAAAAACATCTGCTAGAATGTTCCAAACTTCAACATCATTTATACACACACACACACACACACACACACACACACACACACACACACACACACACACACACACACACACACACACACACACACACACACACACACACACACAGAACTATAAACACTTTTGTTTGGTGTGCAGTGGAAACTATGAGTGCAGAAGTGATTATTAGCAGTTTATTATGTCATATTCAAGTGTTTTCTAGGGGAAAGTTTCTGCTGATGCAAGCCTTTGCCAATGAAGAAAACTGAATCATTCCACATAATAAATCTTACAGTCAGTGGCCTGGATCTCAAATCACAAATTATTCCAATTTTTTTCCATCTCTAAACTTTCTCTACAACTTTGATTTTGATGTAATGTTTAGCCTCAAAATCTATTAAATGCTATTGGATATATAAATATAATTATAAAACAGATTATTACAGATGGAATTTTATAGCAAACAAATTATGGTTGGATAACATGTATTATAAACATTATTAGCCTATAAATAATTAGCTGATGTGGGTCTGAATGTAGGGCAAACCCAAAAATGAAAAATTTTTGCTTTAACACAAAGCCACATTAAATAATAATCTACAGGCTAATAATGTCTATAATAAATGTTATCCCACCATTATTTCAGTGCCAACCATTTTGTTTGCTCGGTGTTCTGTCATTTCAAACCTGCATGACATAAGTATTGGCATGTTTTGTATGATATAGAAATGTAAAACACTGTTAATGTAATACACTTTATTAACTTCTGTGTTTGAATCACATCTCACACACTCTCAATGACATCTTTCAACTTTTTTTAAACTCTCAGATGCAGCAGTTGGAGATTCAGGTTTTAGAAGCAGAGCGTCGCTCGTTTGAAGCCAACCAGCAGGTACCATATTATATTATAATATTCATTATAGAGCTGGGAAGTAAAGTATACATAAAGTTCATCTTCTCACAGATATAAAATAAATCTCAAGTATGTAACAGGAGAAGAAAAGTTAAATATAAAAAAACAAAAATGGGAAATATCAGTCTTTCATTCAATCTTTTTATGGTCTTTCTACTTCTTAACATTTCACAGTATACACAGAATAAAAATTATTTTACGTTATACATTTCATTCCGATGTAACCATATATATCTTCTTACCACCCAGCCCTAATGTGGGTTTATTATTGTGAAAATAATAAATTATATTCATTGTCATCTGTGTTCAGGTTCAGTGGATGGAAGAACGTCTGAAGACCTCAAATGTCCAGTCGGCTGATTCAGAGCTGCAGCTCTTTAAACGCTGTCAAAGTCTTCAAGCTTCACTACAGGAGAAAGATGAGCTTATATCTAGCTTACAGCAACAGCTGGATGACCAGGTCAGTGTGCAAACACAAGCTGAGTGACGAGTGAAATGTAATAGTGTTTGTTATTAACTTTTGATATTTGGTTGATGAAACTTTGATGCTGTTTTTACAGTTCACCAAAAATGAAAATTCTGTTACTTAAAACTTCATTTTGAAGATAAAAAGGTCATCTGTCTAAAAAAATAGAATTTCTTGGATAAACCTTTTTTGTAAGAACAACTTATAACTTAAACATGTCAGTAAAATATTGATGCAAACGGTCGATATTTTTGTTGGGTCTATACTATACACATTATTGTTTAGAGTGTAGAAATAAAAGAAGGATTTATATCCATTGATGTGTGCAATCCATTTTGGTTACGGCATTCAGTACTGACCAAAAAACTGACATCTGCAGAAACAGAACCGAATCCAAGATGCCAAGACAGTGGAGGAAAAAGCATCCAAGATCAAAGAATGGGTGATGAAGAAGCTGAATGAGGTCTGTGACTGCTCTTTCTAACAGTCTGTGTGTGTTTTGGAGAGAGTTTAAAGGAGACAGAAAGCATGTGGATGTTTATTTGTGATCTCTCACAGTTTGATGTGGAGAATGCGTCTCTGAGAGAGATCAACCAACAACATGAGTCTGAGATACAAGAACTGAAAAAAACCCTTCAAGGTATTCATGCACACAGCTAGATTAAATGTTACTAATGTTTAATACTTCTCCAGTATGTAATATTATGTGAGTACGCTAAGTTTCATATCACAATGTTTTTTTCTTAGACATGAGACCTTCTACTTCTGGTGACTCAGACCTGACCAATGTAGGTGAAGCCCAGCGACTTAGTAGCCTTACGTTCGGCTGTTTCCAGATCAGAGGAAAGAACCCTCAGGTACTTACAGGCCCAGAACCCTCCCAGAAAAGCATTAGCACCCTACCGGCTCAGGCCCAGCCACACATGGAGGGCAGGAGACCATCTACAGGTCAGAACACTCACTGAAAGCATTGATTATTTAAAAGGGAGAATCACCCTAAAATAAATATTTGGTGATTATTTATTCACCCTTATGTTTTTGAAAACACAAAAGAAGATTTTTTACAAATATTCCCTCATTCTCACCATTCTTCAAAATATTTTTGAGGACATAATCACCCAGTTTATCTGTTCTATATGATAGATGGAATGAAAGGTCCGGGTATCGAGCATCAAGGCTCTAAGATGGGATCTGAAGAAATGGTTGAGCCAGACTCCAAGGACACATCATCTTGCGGCATCTCCTCTGTCTTATCCACCTCCAAAAGAGACAGATGTGTGTTTGGAGGTTTGCGTATAAACCGGCCCCTCAGCGAGTCTAACCTCACCTCCGACGACAGCAGTTCGCTGTTCGATGATGACATGCAGCACGCCGAAGTTTCAAAACTCTGTCTTCCCGGAAACAAGACCACTATTAAGAAGGAGCTGAAGAAGACGGACACTGAAGATGGATGCTCGGATGACCTTAATAAACGCTTTCAGTCTCAATGTCTGGATTCCTCATCGTCATCCAGTGACACAAACAACCCCAGTCCTGTCCTACCTCCAGCTCTAACGCCAAAGCGTCCCACCCCTTCGCAGGATTCCCAAGACACCCCAGGCTCTCCCAAACAGCCCCGTCTGCGAACCCCCAACACGTTTAACATGAGTTTGGCCTTCGGTAAGAAGCACCTTAGCCAGCCACCGCTGTACAGCGAAGCAGCACACGGGCGAACCCGCAACGCTATCAGCATGCTACGTCCTCTCCGGCCCCTCGAAACTGACCTGGTCCAAGAGCAAAGAATGGAGACGTGTGATGGAGAGCATCCCCAGGAACCTTCAGAACCACTGGCTGAAGTGCCGCCAGAAGAGCCTGAAACTCCTGAAGCCTGCGCAGCCATACCGGGGAACAAACCCCCGACTCCTCCCCTGCACAGGTTACCATCTTGGGTGAGTCATGTGAGATGTGAGTAAAATTGAGAAGAATTGTGTCCTGAAGGTCTGAATTGTCTTTATGTTCAGGAGAGCAGAATATATGCGGTGGCCAAATCAGGAATTCGTCTGTCAGAGATGGCATGCACAGATGTTTTTAATAAAGGTGTGTTTAAGGAACGTTTCACGTTTTATTTGGGAATATCATCCATCTGAAAACTCTTGAATGAAAACAGCAAATTTCCTTTTAAACTTTAGAATCAAACGGTTCATAGCTGTATTTCAATGGAACCATTAAAATTTCTTTTTAAAGGTTTCAATATTTTTTTACGAAGCAGGGAAGTTTAGATTTTGGATAATAATAATATAGTTTTAGTAATTATTTACATATTATTTTCAGTTTATCTTATACTTAGAGGAGTTTCAACGTGTATTTTTTGTGTGCGACTTTGCGGCTTTGTGTTTTTTGTCCAGACTCCCTCAACTCATCCTCATGTCCTGCATACATGCTCTTCACATCCCTCATCTACAGGAACATCAACACGCCTGTGTACACCACGCTTAAAGGGGTGAATGAAGATCTCCGCGCTCCCTCTAAAGTCTTTGGCATAAGTCTTTACATTTCTTTGAGAATAATAAAAATGTTTGTACTGTAGAGGGCGACACTTTTAAGCACACATCAGTTTCCTGAGGAGATGTCTAGTTCAGATGAGGAGGAGGAGAGTTCAGAAGAGTGTCAGTGTTACTCTGGAGAGGAGGACATATCTCTGTCTAGCACCTCTGAATCAGATTCTTATAAGAGCAGCACACATGAAAGCCCTCGATCCCTAAAGAGAGGTTTGTGTTAACATATAGAACAGAGGTTTTCAAACTTTACCATACCATACATCCTTTTTTGTGAGAACCCCTTTCTAAAATACACATCCAAATAACCCTATATACATTACATACATTAGATTACTTTATAAAGAACACATGTCAAATAACTAGTAAGTGTGAAAATAGGCTTAGATGGATTACAAATAATATAAAATCATTTTGTGTATATATGAGAGATGTTTTTCCTGAGAGAAACAATTCCAAAGTATTTAATCTGAGCTATTTTTATTTGTGACTCACTAGAACAATATAAAATATTTGAATAAAGAAATCTGATAGAAATATTTATAAATAAGACCAAATAATATTCCATTTTAGATTATCTTTTTATTTATTTAAGATTTTCTGGGAACCCCTTAGAACCTTTTGGGGGGTCCGTGGACCCTCATTTGAATATCAAAGACATAGAAGCCACTTCTATTCTATAATAGAATTCTATTCTTTTCTACAAAGGGACTTGTGCATTAAAAGTATACAGTACCGCTGACATTTTCTTTAAAAATATGGAACAAAGAAAAGGGAACTAGGAAATTATGTTATTACTAAATAAACTATGAAATAAAATAAAAAAATTAAATTTGATAATCTTCAGTGTAGTCACCTGTTTTTTATCATTATCTCAAGCACCTTCTTATGGTCAGATATTTTAAAGGAGTCGCGATGATTCTGTGCTCTTATTGGATGTACTTTCTTCAATATTCAGTCAAAGTTAAAATACATTTAATACATTTAGTATACATGTTTTATTAAAATATTATATGTTTTGTCAACAGTTTGTTTGCTAAAATATTGTTTTGTCTATTAAAATCATTTCAGACTTTTAGGCATACCCCTCCAGATTAAAAGTTTTTTTTAAATAATCAGTAACATTTTACTCCAGTTTGCCAAAAGTTTTGAACATTTGTGTACATATTTCCTATAATAATAATAGAACTGAATTCCCTCTGGCTTTTTGTGTGTTTCCCGCAGCTGTGTCATTGTCTTCTATGATATCCGAATGTGACTATGCCATCCCTCCTGATGCCTACTCCACTGACACTGAGTGTTCTGAACCAGAAAACAAACTGCCCAAGACCTGCTCCTCCAGCGGTGACAGTGATAAAAGTGTAGGACACACAAACGTTCTCTTTCTTGATAAATTCCGGACTGTATGAAAAAAAGAAATGTAAATGTGCTGTGTTCCAGGAGTCCATGGAGAAGTCAGGTTACCTGTTGAAGATGGTGAAGACGTGGAAAAAAACATGGAAAAGGCGCTGGTTCATTTTGAAAGATGGGGAGCTGCTATACTACAAGTCACCAGTTAGTTCAATGACAATCCATCTGATCTTTAGTTAAACCTAAACTTTGGCTTAACCAGTGAGTTAAGGGCAGGATTGTTTTATAATATCCAATGGCAGATGAAGAAGTGTGTAGAAATGAAAGGAAAATTTTACCCCAAATTATATTTCTGTCGTCATTTATTCAGCTCCATGTTTTTCTGAACCTGTATGACGTTCTCTCTTCTGCAGAACACACAAGAAGATATTTTGAAGAAAGTTGTTTACCAAACAACATTGGATGACATTACATAAAACAAGGCCATTTTTTTATTTTGAAACATATCTCAGAATATCTTCTTGTGTGTTACACAAACAGTCATATACAGGGTTTATGGACACAAAGGAAATAAATAGTTGTTTAAATAATACATTTATATTTAGGTGCTGCTGGTTTTCATGATATACTGATTTTAGAAGGATATCTGACCGCACGTGACTGAGTATATAAAATACATCATGTTTTTATTTCTGCGTTTGTTAATAGAGTAATGTCATCCGTAAACCTCAAGGTCAGATTGAGCTCAACGCTTCAAGCACTATAGCACGTGGTGATGGGAAACAGATTCTTCAGGTATTATGTGTATGTGTCAATGAGTTTCATGATCATGCTTATATTTGTCAGTTTAGTTTCACATTGACTGTCTGTGTGTTGATGTTCAGGTGGTGACAGGTAAAAGTGTGCATCATCTGAAAGCAGATTCTCCAAACCTCCTTGAAGAGTGGCTGAGAGTTCTGCAGAGCGTTGTGAGAATTAAATCTGCTAGTCCTCTATTCACACAACCTGATGTACGGCCTGTCATGAAAGGACACCTGACGAAGGTATCCATTCAAAAGTCAAATGTAATTTTGTTCCAGGCATCAATGAAATTAAATAGAGAGTAAAGATATGAAAAGGCATCCCTGTGAAAATGTCATCCCATGTTTTTTTTACATGTACCCAAAAAGGTGACAAATTTGCACCAAAAAAATGTCCAAAAATTTAAAACATTAAAATGTTCTTTAAATATATTCTCTTAAAACAAAATCCTAAACGCATTACACAGTTGTGTTTGTCTTTTCTTTGGTCTGATATTTTCTTGCTAATGTTTTTTTTTTTATTTCACGCGAATGTGATCACTTTCTTCTTCTCTTCATCAAGGTGAAGTATGGATACTCAAAGCATGTTTGGTGTGCACTTTTTGGGAAGACGCTGTATTTCTTCAGAAGCCAAGAGGACAAGGTCTTCTTTTATCTTGAATCATGTTACCCAGGACTTGTCTGTACATGAACTAATATTTTAGTTTCCATTTTAGTTTCCACTGGGTCAGATCAAACTGTGTGACGCTCGTGTGGAGGAAGTGGATAAGTCATGTGATTCTGAAGAACTCTTGGCTCAGTACACACTTTCTATACAGGCAGTGAGTCAGAGCCCAACATACCTGCTCATTGACTCATCTCATGAGAAGGTAAGAGGGAAATTCCCCTCTGAAACATAACATAAAACATAAAAAAAACTTGCCCGAAATTCAAAAGATATATATAACGGTTATAATAGGAATTGTATTGGTTGTGTACTGAGCGGATCGACTCGATTGGTGGAATCTTGCAGATGGGAAACCACTGAACACTATTAAAACTTGACATAACCCAAAAACACATCACAGAAATAGCATTTTAATAAAAACCTGCATTTCTGTGATGTTATTATAACATAACCAGCTTTGTTGTCGCCTACAAATCTCGACTAACCAATATATTTGAACTAAATGATAGTATTGTAAGAGAGGATGACCTTTAGGGCTTCAAGCTATAGGGAATGCTGATTTGACAAAAGATAAATGAACAGAAATTGGTATAAAACTGTGTATTTCTTGACAATTCCACCCTTTTGCTACTTATACCAATGCCAGGATTAAGTGCAGTAATAAAAGGTCTAAATGTGGGAGAGCGTTGCTATAATATGACTATATAGTTTTGCAATATGGAGCGTATAGATCTTAACATTAATGCAACACTAGTTAGCAGATATGTAAATTATGAGTTTAATTACAGACTTAAATTGATGTTACAGGTAAAATATGTTAAAAAGTAAACGCATTAAATAGTAAATTATATCATTAACAGTTTCCAAATGTTTGTGATATTACCTGAGAGATAGAACAGAACAGAGAGAAAGTGTAGAAGAAAGAGTCACAGGACAGAGAAATAAAAGAGCCATCTTACATTTCCTTTTTATTCTAACCTCATATATTCAAACTGACCAATAAGGAGACCACCTTTACAACCACCATTCATTCATTTAGAAAAACTAAATGAATTAAGGAAAAAATATTTTCTTAATATCTTTTGTGCATTCAACAGTCATAGTGCTTTGAAATATCTAGAAGGGTGACAAGATTATGACAGAATTACATTTTTATGTTAAACCATTCCTTAAAATCATTCGGTTTGTACCAGCATTTATTTCACATGCTTTTATCTCATATATTTTTTTAAATGTCTCTTCATTTCTATTCAAATTGTTCTAAGACAATAACAGTGTGGTGTATCCTGGGAATATTTGTTCTGTGTTAAGTTTCCACCTGTGTGTAAATACTCTTTCCTACTAACCTCCACTGCCATGCCTTTACCAAGTTTGTACACGTTTGGCTGACATCATATTTAAATGTTTTCCTCTCTTTCAGACCACATGGTTGTATCATCTGTCTGTAGCAGCAGGTACTGCAGTGGGTCAGGTGGGCACTGAGTTTGAACAACTGGTTGGTAAACTGCTCAATGTGGATGGAGACCCAGGTAAGAGTTTCACAGAATCCTTCAGTACCTTATTGTGTTTTTTTATCTGTTCCTGATAAACAAGCTTGGTCTTTGCAGGGTCTCATCTCTGGAGACACCCAACGCTGTGTTTCACAACTGACGGACTGTGTTCTCCCCTCACCACCCTGCCCTCCCAAGCTCTTCAAACCGAAGCAATAAAACTCTTTAAGGTTATAACAGTTCACGTTGAATTAATATTCATGCAATACACACTTTAAAGGCATAACCTCAAAACTTCTTTCTTTTCAGACATGTCAACTTTTCATAAATGTGGTGATTGACACCCCAGCCATAGATTATCATGTGACTTTAGCCCAGTGTGCTCTACAAGTGTGTCTCACCCACCCGGAGCTCCAGACCGAAATCTACTGCCAGCTTATTAAACAAACCCGCAGGAGACAACCCACCGGTCAGCCTGGACCCCTACAGGTGAGAGGGTCAAGATCATGTACCTTTCATATGGATCTTCACCATCAGGGGGAGTGCTTAGTTCTGTTTAGCAGAACGTCCCAGCATGGGTAAACTTCTGTTAACTTTTCCAACACAGGGCTGGCAGTTTTTGGCTCTCTGTGTCGGCCTCTTCCTGCCCACACAGCCCATTCTTTGGCTTTTGCAACTACACATTAAAAGGCATGGAGATATAAGGTAAATACAAATGCTTGCACCTAACCCACAAATAAACTTCTTTGACATCCTCACTAGTTCAAAAAAAAAAAGAACATGCATTTGGTAGGTATGTAGTTTTTTCTTAATAGGACTGGCGTTATTTCACGTTGTTTGCTTTGTTACCTCGTGTTATAAATGCTTCTTTTGTAAGTCTCATTTGTAGGGTGTTTTATATAAAACGTCAGCTTAATGACTAAATGTAAATGTAAATACAAAAAAGAAGCACCTGGCACTTCCCATGAATCACATCCCACACTTATGACTGAGCGGCCCATTCTTCCACACTGTGTTCAGGACTGAAGTGGGAAAGTATGCCATCTATTGCCAGCGTTCGTTGGAGCGGACGCGTCAGAAAGGGGAACGGCAGGCTCGGTCATCACGTATGGAGATATTGTCTATTCTTCTGAGGAATCCTTATCATCACTCTTTACCCTTCAGTGTGCCTGTGCACTTCCTGAACAACACATATCAGGTTTGTGCAAAACAACACAACAAACATTACCAGTCAAGAGTTGAATTCGTGTTATACAGGGCATCTAGAGCATTTCTTTAAAAGCCACTGGCAACTTTGTTACATAATTCCTGTAATTCCATTTGTGTTTTGAAGAATGAGTGACTGTACACAAACCTTCAAAGCGTAACAGAAAGAATGCGTGTACAGCTTAACTGATACTGTAGTATTGTGTGCCGTCGTGTCACGTGCCAGGTTGTGGGTTTTGATGCTTCCACAACCGTGGAGGAATTTCAGAGCCGATTGAACCAGGACACAGGTGTGAGGAAGACTGGTCAGTCTGGTTTCAGCCTTTATTCAGATGACCCCAGCGAAAGAGACTTCCAACACTGTCTTCAGGGAAACCTGAAGGTCAAGCATGTACCTGCATTTAGTAAAATAGACTTTGTGAAAGTCTGTTTATAACATAAGCTTTATGGTCTGTCTTCAGATTTGTGATATTATTGCCAAGTGGGAGCAGGCCGCAAAGGAGCAGCACACGGGCAAATCGGAGAATGCCAGGACGATCAAACTCACCTATAAGAACAGGTCGAGTAAAGATTAGAGTGTGTTTTAATAGAGTTCAGTGAGAAACTCACATTAGATTTGTGTTCTGTAGATTATACTTCATACAACAGATGAGAGGAGAGACAGAGAGAGAGCGCTTCCTGTTGGCTTACCAAACAAATGAAGAAATAACAGCAGGTCGCTTCCCTGTAAATAAAGAGCTGGCTTTAGAGATGGCCGCTCTTCTGGCTCAGGTACAGAACAAAACCATGTTATGTGTTGGACATTTAAACACATTCATGTCTTTATATTTTAGTAAACCCTTGCTAATAGACTCCAATTTCTCTGGTTTATGAGTTATGGATGTGACAAAAAAGACAGAATATTTGATACAATTTATGTGAATTAAATGTGCACAAACAAAAGAGAATAAATATAAAGTAAATGACTTATCAAATAACATAAAATAGTAACAACATGAGGAATACGTACTAAGTAATATGTAAGAGTCATCAAAATGACACTTACTTGACTATAAAAATACTAACCAATGTTGTTCGGCAGCTTTGACGTAATGTATTTGTTAAAGCACTATATAAATAAAGCTGACTTGACTTGTTGATAGACATTTAGGAACTGAAACGATGAAGTTATCAACATTTAATTTCATAATCTCTGCCTCCCACACATAATCTCTGGCCATATCTATTTGAAAAATTGTCAGATATATTCTCTTTTAAAAGGATTTAAGATCGACTTCCTTATCAGTCCTATTAGTTCTTCATTTATGTTTTATAAAAGATCATGATAAGTCTGAACACCAGAATTTTTGGGGTGTCATTACATGTGTTGCATTCATGTCCCACAGGTTGAGTTTGGTGACTATGAACGTCCATTTTCTAGTCCGGGTGGTTCAGGAGCATCCCAAACTAAATCTAAACAAACCCTGAAGCAAGTTCTGGAGCGTTTCTACCCAAAACATTACAGACACACCTGTACTGAAGATCAGATGGGGTATGTCTCCAGTTACTAGATGTAATATAAACACAATATATCTGTTTATACATATATACTGTATATTCTTACAATCACAGGCAGTTATTACAGCGACTGTCCACTCGCTGGGCTTCTTTAAGGGGTCGGACTTCCTCTGAATGCATACGAATCTACATGACCGTAGCTCGGAAGTGGACGCTTTTCGGAGCGAAACTATTTGAGGCTGGGGTGAGATGCAGTTCTATAGATTTCTTTATCAAAATATTTCCTATTTTCAACTGATGATATATATAAACAAATAAACAAAAAGCAGTTTTTTTGCGTCGGTTGGTATTTTTGCCCAAAGCCATATAGCCTTTTCATGACATTCCAACCAAAGTGGGTATCTTTGTTTATCTCGCTGTGAATATTTCCCTAGCCTTTATCTCCAAATCTGCAGAACAACACACATGTTTGGCTGGCAGTTCATGAAAATGGAGTCAGTATATTGGAGTTCAAATCGATAGTAAGCGAACGTGGTGTTCTTAAATCCTTCACATTTTTTTAAATAATATGATGGTTTGTTTTATTATTTTTTATTATATATAAAAATAAAAGTCTTTACTTTTTCTGTTTTCTAGAAAGTTCTTCTCTCTTACCCTCATAAAAACATTGTGACATTCGGATCATGCGGTCAGGACTTTATGTTGGTGGTAGCTTCGGGTTCTGCCACCAATATATCCAAAGAAAAATCCACAGAGAAGCATCTGTTCACTATGGCAGCCTCTAAAGTAAGTACAGCATTATGTCCCTTTCACATGTGGAAATAGGAACTATTCTTATTTAAACAGTATTTATGCATTCTGCAAAATACTAACATGCATGTCTGTAGGTAGGTAACAGGCAATGATAGCACTTGTGTTTTTTACTGTTCCTCAGGTTCGAGATGTGACCCTACTCATAGCCAGCTACATAAACAGCACACAACAGCAAAAAGCAGTAGCACACCATCTTTCAGCTCCAGCCCTGATGCTGGCTCAATCTGAAGAACTGAAGAGCAAAGAATTAAGAAGCAAATCTCCACCAGTTGGCAGATCCAACAAAGCCCCCACCTTGCTTTGATTCATACCTCAGATTTCTCCCTAGTGAAGTTGGAAGTACACTACCTAGGGAGTCAGTCATTCAGTATTCTACACCCCAAAAAATGGGTTTTTGGAACTTTTAATTAGATCATGTATAACGGTTCCGCATGGTTTAATTGAAAAAATTTAACACAACATTTTTCAGATTTCAAGAGAAATCATGTTTAAGAAATGTAATTTAATCATGTGGAATTGATGTACTTAATAAAGTTAAAAAATGTTAAAGACCCATATATCAGTGTAGAGTTTGGTGGTTTGATATTCCCAGATGGCAGTGTGTTATGTGTGCACGGTGTATTCACCTGTTGTCAAAAATGAAAGGAACTTGCAACACAACTGCATGACAAAATAATATAGGGAAGAAAGTTTTTATGACATTTTGTGTTATTCAAGAAACTTTGTGTATGGACATTGAACATCTAAGGAATCTCATATTACTGCCGTCTTTCTCAATAGTAATAATAAATGATTTGATTCCTAATACTTTGATTAAGTGTTCATTTGAATCATCTTAAATTAAAGGGAGTAAATGTACTACCTTCATGTATAAATATATTTAATTATTTAAGTGTCTTCTCAATAATTCACATATTTACAAATGTTGTTAAATTATGTTTATGTTAAGTTTGGGGGAAATTGTGCTTTCAGCATTTTTCAGGTAAATATTTTATTTTTATTTTTGAGATAAATATGACTCAGGACTTGTGTGTTAATATGACTTCTTGTGAGATTTACCCAAATATAGATTAGAATATATTGCCTTTTATAATCACTGTACACAGATACAATACACGTACAATATTGTAAATTATATACATGTACAATGAAATTATGTGCATCTCATTACTCAAACAACCTTTTTCAGTAAAATAGCTGTAGAAAATAATTATAAGTGTATATAGTGGATGAGAGGGGGGCAAGGTAAGGTGGGATGGGCAATTTTGCGGTGGAACAGGAGATACACTATATACAGGTTGGAATAACAGCAATTATAAAATAGTATTGCACATTATGGAAATATATATATATCAGTTTTTGAGGTTTTGCACATTGAGAAAGAAATACACAATGAAATCTATATTACATACAGTCTAATGAAATTTTCATTCTTATAAACTTAATAGATTAACCAAATACACTTCCGTTGTAATCAGGTTTAGTATGAATATATTTCATTACAAACCAACAATTATACCTTTTGTCAGAGATGTTTACCATGTGCGACATACAAGAAATTACAAATGATGATGAAATCTCTTGGAAAACAATGTTTTATCCCATCACATCATGTCCTATAGACGTATCATCAAGTTTGTGTAAGCATGGAAAGAAAATATGGTCTTATAATTAAAAACATTGTGATTAGTAGTGACTGGTGGAATCTGTGGCAGTTGGGGTGTTGAAATCATTTTAAACTTGTTTCATGATATTCAACTTTCTTCTTTTCCCCACAATTGGAGTAAATAGACCTTTGATATTGATGATTAACTGTTTCCTTCTGAAATGTATCATCTTTTATATAGATGTATATATTTATAAAGATTTGTAAATGTATAATCTTATATTATGACTTGAAACTACATCCTTTCTGTCAAATCATTGAAAGTGCATCAATATTGCGACGGGGTTAAAAAAGTGGAAACTTTTTTTTATTTGATCAACAATTTGCATGTTACCCAAATGTGTGTCTTTGTATGGGTTGCATTCAATCGCTCATATCCTGCTTTTCCCAAACCACAGAAATGAACCAAGCAGGGGTGTCCCTGTTTCCATTCCTTTGTTTGACAGAATGATGTTTTATTCATCACATTGTTTTCAATTGCTTAACGTTATACCAATTCAAATCTTTTTTATACTGCTTGAAACCATTTGCCCTTTCAGATGACAGCCAAACAAGCTTAGTCATCTGTTGACCTTTTTTACTATCCGGGATCACCAGATCTGACTCATATTACTCAAGCAAGTTGAGTTTGTTCTATTTATTATGTCTCTTAAGCATATTAAGTCTGTGTTCATTTATTTAATGTACTCATACATTAAGTTGGGTGTAATGGTGCTTTAAACAATCTATAGGTAGTTTTTTTTCTTTTCTCTATAGGTTGGTTTGGCGAGTATCGTCAACAAATGTATCGAAACACAGAGCGGTTCCTCCCTAGCATGACCTACACTCTTCTGATTGGCTTGTTTTTTGAATCCCTCCTTCTTTGCCATGGAAACACAGACACTGACTACATGATTTTCAACTCAGGTGTGAGTTTAGATGGGGGAGGGATAATCCACCCAAACCTGTCCAAACCAGTCCAAGAAACAAATGCTTCGAGCACTTCTGGGAAACTATACTGGACAAAAAACATCCACAACAATGAGAGGAAAGACAAGAGAGAAACATACGGGAGTGCCAACTGAAGTTTTCTTTGCACTTTTCTCATGAAAGATCATACATTTGCACTTTTCTCATGAAAGATCATACATTTGACTTATGGAAACAAGTTTACTTGGAAAAACAAAACTCCCATTAACTTTATTGGCAGTTTTCAACGGTTCTGCATCTGCTTTAAATTTATGTCCATTAACATTTGACACTATTGAGGTTTCTGCACACTTAAGATCGCTTCCCATAAGTTACAAATAAAACAATGATTGTTTAAAATTCAGATAAACTTGAGCATTTGAAAGTATGGCTTCCTGGTTTAAGGGAGGAGATTTTGACTTTTGTGAGGGTTTCGTCTTACACAATGATAGGAAATTGTTGTTGGCTGAAACTGGATCAACAGGTCTGACCTGTATTAGTGCTGAAAGCACTTCTCTCTCTCTCTCTCTCTCTCTCTCTCATGGGTTTAATTATTACTCTCATTCGGTTTACTTCTATGGTCAAATGCTTTGTTAATAAACAGCTCTTTGTCTTAGAGGTTAGGGGGGTGTACAAAACAAAGGTCTAGTTTGAAAATGTTTAGACAGTTTGAAAAGGATCTAAACTAGTTTCTATGAGCCGAGTTTTCACCACCTGAGAAAAGCTTATTCAAAGCTCACATGGCAGAGAACAGGTGTGGCACAAGTCTCTTCTGCTTGAACGAGTTGAAATGAGAAAACACATGAACGCTTTTCAAAGTCTACAGAAGACACTTTAAAGATGATGCAATACACAAATGTTAACACAAAACAAATTTTATTAAAAACATAGAAGTAACACAAACTGTACAGTTAAAATGTTGATCCAATTGAAGAGCCCTTTTAAATAGCAAAAACAGTAACAGTGATATCATTTAAAAACTGTACTCGGCACGTAACAGACACTCATGTTAACCAATATCAAAATGTTACAAGCAAATGTACAGCAGGTCCATGTGTCATGTAGCATGAGAAAACTCATCAGTCCTGGAGGAGAGTAGCTGCTTCCATTACTAGTTTAAGACATGGTCTCCATCTCTCTAGGCTGTAAAAACAAACATTGAATCTTTATTTAAACTTGATCTCTCCGTTTAGTGTACAAATGGTTAACTATGGTAGAGGAAAAAACTGACCTGTGCTTTGCTGTACTTGGCCTTGTTTCGTCGATTGAGGAAGAACTATAAAATAGAGAAGAAACGGTTAAAAAGGAAAAAAGTAAACCGCAAGTTAAACTATACATGGGTACACTTACCAGAACAAGCAGCCCTGCAGCGACGATCAAGACGACAACCACGATGACAGCGATCACACCAGGGGTCAGCGTCTTCATGGTGAAGGTAGGATCAACTTCATCTATATAGTACACCAGGATATTCTCCATAGACACTTTAGTTCCTTCAACACTGACCTCAAACGGTGCAGCGTTTTTGAACAGCGGCAGAATTTTGATCTAGGAAAAGAATGCAAAGTCATGAAAACATGGATCTTAAAAAGGATACTATTCTAATAAAATAAGTAGCCAAGGTATCTTACGTCTTTCTCCATGTAATAGCTCATGAGAGCCAGGTCAATAGTACGGTCTTTCTTTGGTTTTTCGACATCAACAACAATGAGGCGGCCATCTTTGTCATACTGGATAAAGAGGAAGTAATAATCAGAACAGCTGCACTCAATGGGTTAAATTGCAAATGTCTCTCTAAAGTAAATTTACCTCCACTTTCTTGACAAGCTCCTTAGGCACCTTGTAACGCTCAAGCAAAGCATTTTGAATTCCACTGTGAAAGGAGTAAAAGTCATTTTATCAAACCTCAAATAATTGAACAACAGCAGTATTAAAGCTGAAAAAACAGCTGCCCATTTCGTCATTTGACTTTAAAGGAAAGAGATAATGTGTTTGTTAAACTACATACGTCTTCAGCTTCTCTTTATCCAGAGCTGCAGTGTCTTTTTTATGCGTCAACACATAACGAACCCAACTAGAAAAGGAGGGAAGGAAAGAATTGTCAGCCCATTACAAACTAAACAAACATTACAGCGGGTGTGTCGGTTAACATGAGCACTCACTAGGTCTCCACAGGGTCACACTTGATGTTCTTGTCTCCTTTATCACTTCGGCGTACACCAGCGCTGTTGACGCACCAGCAAACCTCAGTGCCATTACACTGGATGGCTTTAAACTTGCCGTCGCTCTCACACACCGGGTCATAAATGCCATCATTGTCCACAAACGCGGTCTCTACCGGCTTGCCACCAATGGATCTAGTGTCCTGGCCGGTCCTGGCGCGGTACACCTCGGCTTTCATGAGGAAGCACTTGGGAATTACTGTGAGGGAACACTTTACTTTAGTATTCATGGAATAAAAGAAAACCTTTTAAATCTAAAGAAAAAAGCAAACGTACACTTTGTACAGTCAATCTGTTGACTGAGGTTATCTTCGCTCAATGCCAGTGTACATTGGCATGGATTGCCATCACATTTGGCCCATTTCATGCTTTGACATTCACCTGGAAAACAGATTCAAACCCATTTAAATAATTCACATTTACACAAAATAATTCAAATTTACACAAAATAAGTGTTGTGATACTAGACAGTCAATGAATCAAAGTGTTTATTAGAGTTTGTTATATCCAGTAGAGTTTAACACAGTTAGTAGTAACAATACTCCATTAATAAGTGTTTCTACAATCTGATTGTGTTTTATTCAGAATTTAAGTGAATCCCATCCCCCTAAACACTGAACCACACCCAGCTCATGTTGTGTTGTGTTTGTTGTGTTGAACAACAAAAGTAACGACACACAAGACACATACACAACACTTTATCATCGATATAAAGACACAAAACACTAAAGTAAATATAAAATTGTGTACTTACATTGTGAAGTAACCACATCCACACACAGCAACACACACAATGCGATGAAAGCCTTCATAGTGATACACAACTAAAGAAAAGATTCAGAAGAAATGTTTAAATTCCTCGTCAAGAGAAAGAAATGCAGGTTTAAATCATGAATTTGTGAGGTTGTCTCACCTTGAGATGATAAAGAATGTGTGTGTGTTCACACAGCAGCAGACACAAACTGATCTGAGCTCTCCTCAGGTGTCTCTCTATCTATACCTGATGCACTTCAGTGACGTCACCTCAACACAGCATGTGGGCGGGGTTAACTCTCACCTTTTCCCGCTCAGACCATATTTGGTAAGAGTGCGTGACGTCACGGACATCAGCGGATTTTAATTCTCCATTTTGTGAAGCAACACAAATATTTTTCTCTTTAAATATTAAATAATTAAAGTTAAAAACATCCAGCAAAGATATTTCACACAAACTGACATGAAAATACTTCATAATTATTATTATTATTATTTAAATTGTTTATTTTACACGTGTTCCTGTAAGAATAGATTTACATTGCTCAAATATTAAATTCTGCGTCATTTATAAATAAATTACAGTTAAAAATCGCTTTCTAAACGAATGTTAATATCAGACATTCTCTCTCTCTCTCTCTGCTGTGAGAACCAGGTCAACAAGTCTGGACACCACCCCCCCTCCCCCATGACATTTTTTGTCACCTTAAATGTTTAGATATTTAAAACATTTTAAATCTATTCTGATTAAAGTTTAAATCTAAATGTTTGTTGTGTAAACAGACCACAAGACTGACTTGAGCACAGTCAAAGCTAAACAATTCAGAATATGAACACACCCTTACTGACTGATACCATGACAACACCGAAACTGACGTCATACTCTCTCTCTCTCTCTCTCTCTCTCTCTCTCTCTCTCTCTCTCTCTCTCTCTCTCTCTCTCTCTGTGGTCTCTCTCTCTCTCTCTCTCTCTGTGGTCTCTCTCTGGTCTCTCTCTGGTCTCTCTCTCTCTCTCTCTCTCTCTGGTCTCTCTCTGGTCTCCTTCTGGTCTCTCTCTGGTCTCTCTGGTCTCTCTGGTCTCTCTCTCTCTCTCTCTCTCTCTCTCTCTCTCTCTCTCTCTCTCTCTCTCTCTCTCTCTGGTCTCCTTCTGGTCTCTCTCTGGTCTCTCTCCCTGGTCTCTCTCTCTCTCTCTCTCTCTCTCTCTCTGTGGTCTCTCTCTCTGGTCTCTCTCTTGTGTTGTATTTTACGTAGGTTAAGTTAACTTTTTTCATCTTGTATCTTAAACTCTTTTATACATTTAGTTAAGTAAACATATTCTCATAAAGTTTTATACAAAGTATTTACTGTCTTTCCTCGGCCCTTAGTAGGATTTCAATGAGTGTAATGTTAAAAACATATTTATTTTATTTATTTTAACTCATCAAGATAATGTAGAGAATGTTTCAATCATCTTCAATCGCTTATACAACACAAATACAGCCCATGTTTAGTGATTTTGTCTTATATGCACTCTTAAATGTTTTCCTTGCCCTTTACATCCCATACTCCATATGTACACACACCATTTAGATTCTTCATAAGAACAATGTTTGTATGATAAAGAAACACAACCCCTGTCTATATCATGAATCACAAAGATATAAGGACCATAATAAAACACTATGTGACACACTGGATTCTGTTGCCTCTGTACCGACTCTCTATGCAAATCAGCTGCCAAAATGCAAAAGCTGATGGTCAAGGGCTTCTATGTGTCATATTGTTTTTTCACATTTACTTTATCAGTCTATATGTTCTATATGATGGTCAAGGGCTTCTAAAAAAACTTTATGTAGATACCTTTTATGATAAACTACGCAGATCACCTTACTGTTCGTCATAAGGTTGTTCATTACTCTTAACTTAAAGCTACAGCAGAGCAGCCAACAAGTGTAATAATTATGTAAAATAATAGACAACAGTAATATAAAATGTGCTGTAACTGGGTTTGTGCAATTTATCACGGCTTCAAACATTATAATACAATATAAATATTTCAATAATAATAATGGACTGAAATGTAGATCATGTTAAATGATGTATTATACAGATTTAGTTTCTAAAGGTTGTGAGTTTTTCCCACAGCCCGGTGTTGTTCTGTACGGGTTTTTTATTTATTGTAATGCTTTCCTGTGGCTCAGGAGTTAGAGCATGGTCCTTCCAACCACAGAGACATGGGATCGCATCCCAGGAGTCTCCCATTCTCAGAATCAAAAAATGTGAAGTCACTTTGGATAAAAACGTCTGCCAAATGCAAAAAGGTTTTTTATTTTAAAGCTTGATTTTTTGAGTAAATTGTTTCATGAAAAACCACTTTTTTTAGAATGCACGAATGTCTGACAGATAACAGAAGTTAAATGCACTTTTTAAAGCATCAAAATCTCCATTCAGCCCATTTACTTCCAGTATAAAGCTCGCAAGAGCCAGAATAAATTATATTATAACTCCGACTGTATTCATCTGTAAGAAGAAAGACATAAACAGTGTACAAGTGTATGAGTACAGCATAGGGTCATTCAGATTTTTAGGTGAATTACTCTCATTGTAAAGTGTCAATCTTCTCTATTTAAAGCATGAAAGCTTATAATGTAATTAATCAGAATATATAATTACATAGCAATATTACCTTGTCCAGTCAATGTGTGTCCAAGCTGCAATGTCAAGTTTGTTAAGTGCTACACAGATGCACATTTTGGATTCAGGAAATTCAGCCACTTCCTGTTATAGCACATTGTTGTTTCTTGAATTAATGCTGTTTATATTGTATTTTGTATGTTTAGGCGATGTATGTTTACCCAGACACAAAATATTGTTACTTTATCCAAAGCATACATGTTTATATATAACATATCATATCTGATGGCCTGCAGAGATTCTTTATTTCATCAATTTCTTATTCTGTCCTTCAAATAAACTGTCCCTCATACATTTGTTATCTTTTAATTCCTTAATTCATTGACCGAGCCAATAACATCCTTTCTGGGAGACTCCTTTGGTTCAGTTGTTATTTTTCAAAGCATAGAAAGAGAGAAAAAAACATTGCAAATTCTACCAAAGTTAAGATGGTCCAAGAAGAACCATTTGTTGCAGTTTTAACATGCATTTAAATTCCTCAGTGTTTTTTGTGTCAATGTGTGAAACAAAGTTGTTATTCAGTATTAACATTCTACCGAATATCTTCTTTTTATTCTGCAGAGACAGGTTAGTCATACAGGTTTGTAATGACTTGTGGGTGAGTAAGAGATGACAGATTTGTTTTATTTTAAGGTGAACTTGCTCAGGTCAAAATAATCTTATTGTATTTCCACTTGTTTTTCCTGAATATTTCCTGTCTGCCCTCAGATGTGTAGCTTAAAAAAACTTGAAGAAAAGTGATATTATTAAATTCTTGCAACACTAAGGAACATGTGTTGTTTCTAATTTCCTGAAGTTTTCTTTGGTGGTTGGCATGGGCATTTAGTAATATTGCAATATTGCAACTGTTCAGATTTTACAGTCAGATAAAATGTGCTTTTATTTAGGCTGTTGTGGCTTTGTGGTTGTTGTTTCTGGTTAACATTTGTGATTGCATAAACAAACATGAGTAGTTGTCTCAGTCAACTGCTTGACATCTGGATGAAGTGTTTGGAGGACATCTGCTGGTGAAATACAGGTGAACTCAATGAACAAACTAGAGGACATCAGCAAACACACACATGATTTCAAAGTTGAATCTGTTGTTCTACAGTACACTAAAATGGGTTTGATAGAATGACTTTTTATCATGTACATCGGTTCCACATTATTAAATTAAGTTGTTTTAAATAACTTTCTTGAAATTTGAACAAAATATTTGTTCAAATAAACAACGCAATTGAATCACGAGGAACTGATATACATAATTTTGTTCAATCCGTCTAATTTAATACACTTAACAGGACGTGTAACAAAACTTATCATGATGTATAAGTACTTCAATTTGAATCATAAAAATGGAAAAATAAATATATATATTTTTTATAATTTTGTTTCCGAATATTTCCCTATGTTAAAAATGTTAAAAGGCATATATAGTGATATCAGAAGAAATCCCTTTTCCTCATGTGACAAGTTTTCAGTCTTTTAAAGAAATCCTACCCATTTAAATTATTGACTTCACAAGACTTTTTTATAAACTTAGCTTGAATTGGAAAAAAAATTAGTTGTTTTGGCGAAAGACAATTTTAGCAAGAACACAGAGCATTGAATAAGGCTCTTTGTTCTTTAAGCCTTTATTTTACACCCTGAAGCCCACAGGGAATAGTACAGTTACCAGAAGACTGAACATAACTATAGATATGGGTGTTCCCTATTCTGCTGGTTTTGGATATCTCAGATTTTGACATGGGTCATTATCATTTGTACCAGGAAGGACAAAGTGTTAAAACTTGTACAGATGAGCTTGAACCAGTAAAGTCCCAGACCTGCCACAGTCTGATAGGGACACACGCTCTCTATGACCTAATGTCATCCTTCTAGGACCATCAGCCGTCTGTGAGATATGCAGTAAGTACATTCTTACACTCATCAACTTTTTGGGGGGTTTGGGTATACATTTCTAATTTAATACTCTACAGTACATGATACTTGATTCTGTTCAGATGCTCAAAGTGTAAAAAATAACCATCTTAACAGGAACCATAGTTCAGATGTGAACTGGGCAAAAGACAAATTTACATGATCAATGTTGAAATGATAGATATCCGATATCCATACCAATATAAGTCAAATCATTTTCTTCTGATACATTTTATTTAACAAAAATTGGATTTATTTTAGATAAGATAAAGTACAATACAACATGTTCATCTTTAAAGTGGATTTTTGCTAGCCAGTATTTCTTTTATTAACAACATGAACTCATATTTGACTTATGATTGATGATGATTCCCTCAGAGACAAACATTAGATCCATTCAGTTAAACCATTGGTAATGGCCTTTTCATGCTATTGCCAAAATGTAGACACTGTTAAAGGATTCCAATAATGGCATAATCATATTGGCGGCCGATCTATGCATCTCTGTTTAAAATAATTCTTTTTAATTCTTGATTGTTGCACAGGCCTTAACGTATTTATTCATAATTGAAAACAAACATCTGTACCTGTCAATCAACAGAAAAGTTTTTTAATATGTCCCTTTTGACTTGTGATGTATCAAAAAATGTCAAGAAGTGTGTTTCTTCCTGCAAGTTTTTTTTGTTTTCACGTAATTTGATTCTGATGCACAATACCTCTCAGTTTTCTATAGAATCCTTTAGACGGACAAAAGATGAATCTGGCTCACAGGGTGGCATACATTCTGTATGTAACCCAACCAGAGATCATTGTCAGAGCATATCCATATAGACCTCAGTGACCAAACTTGTTAACCCTCTGGCTAATTTGGGCTCACCATCAATTTGTGATACCAATTATTACATGAACTGACGCTTGCAGAGCATCAAGTCAATGTATCAGGACAATTTTAGATAGATAGATAGATAGATAGATAGATGGATGGATGGATGGATGGATGGATGGATGGATGGATGGATGGATGGGTAGGTAGGTAGTTGTAGGTTTGATCCTAAGGCTAGCAGATAATAACTGAAGTGTTCTTGAGTGAAACCTCTTACCCCTGTTTACGGGGTATGGTGATGATTGACTACTGTATAATACTGTGAGACGCTTGGGATAAAAGCCTCTGCCAAATGAATAAATGTAAATGTAAATGTAAAAAGCACTGGTCAAAGACCCACACCTGGGGTTAAAAACAAGCGAAGGTGTCCGTGATTAATTGTAGGACTGTGTCGGACAAGCTACATGAAACAAAGTTTGTTATAATTCATTCTCAACTGTAGCTAAGAATAAGGTATAAAAGGAAACAATATATGTTAAATTATTTGAGGATCAGACTATGTAATTCATTTTCCCTTTTATAGTTTTCCGCCACTGTCAGAATTGTTTTTAAATTTAAAAAATGACATTTCACCACCTTTCCAATCCCAATTCATGTTCATGTTTCAGCTGGCTGTAAAACTTTCTTGAAGATTTTATAAGGAACAATTATATATGTACAGTTACTGGCAAACTTCTAAACTTTTGTTATTGTCTGACAGGAGTCTGCTACTGTACCTGCTGTGCTTCTGTTCCGTGCTTGGGTACACAAATGCAGGCAAGTAACATTGATTTCTTTACAATCTAATAATACAGAGTAAACTTGCTTACTGCCTTACTCATCTCAGTTTCATTCTGTCTTTACAGCTGCAGACCTCAGTGACTGTGCAGCTACTGGGAGCATTTGCGACACCAATGCAGAATGCCTCAAAAACCTTAATAAGAGTTTCGTCTGCATGTGCCGAATGGGGTTCAGAGGAAATGGAATGCAATGTCAGGATATTGATGAATGTGCTATGAATTTTCACAGCTGCCACAATAAAGCAAGCTGCATTAACACATTTGGCAGTTATAGTTGTACATGTCAAAGTGGTTATTCAGGCAATGGATTCCAATGCCAGGATATCAACGAGTGTGAAACTAATAATGGTGAATGCCATGTAAATGCCAGCTGCACTAACAGAGAGGGAGGAAGGGAATGCACTTGCAAGCCGGGTTTCAGTGGGAACGGCTTTCAGTGCACCGATAACAACGAATGCAATCGGCCAAATATCTGCCACTGGAATGCCACCTGCACCAACAACCCTGGCTCTTACATGTGTACGTGCAATACTGGCTACAAAGGCAATGGAAATTATCTCTGCCTTGATGTAGACGAATGTTCAGAGAGTCCTGCTGTATGCTCAACTTTCTCAGGATACAAAGGCTGCAGGAACTTGCCAGGAACCTACAGCTGCATCTGCAACAGTGGCTACCAAAGCAACGGACAGACATGTGAGGATATCAACGAATGTGAAATCAATATCTGCAGCTCATTTGCTATCTGTATCAACACACCAGGCTCATATCGTTGCACTTGTCCCGAGGGATTTGTGGGAAATGGCATTGCTTGTGTGGATATCAATGAGTGCGACAGACAGAACACCTGTGACCGCAATGCAATATGTATCAATCTGCTCGGAGGCTACCAATGCTCTTGTCAGTCTGGGTTCCTGGGAAATGGAAGGATTTGCACTGATGTTAACGAATGTGCTGGAGACAATATTTGCACAGCCAACGCTGTGTGCATCAACACTCCAGGATCATTCTTCTGTGACTGTGGCCCAGGGTACAACTACAGTCAAAAACAATGTGTGGATGTGGACGAATGTGCAATTGGACATTGCAGCCCTCACGCCTCGTGTGAAAACTTACCTGGCTTGTTCAGCTGTACATGTCTGGCTGGTTTTGAGGGTGACGGAATCATTTGCAAGGACGTGGATGAATGCACCTCTGGAAGGCAGTGCCACTCAAATGCACTCTGCATTAATGTTCCAGGGACGTTCAATTGCAGTTGCATGGTGGGTTATGTAGGGGATGGTCGTTTACAGTGCTCCGATGTAAACGAGTGTCTTGTGGATAATGGTGGCTGCAGAAACAGAGCAACATGTGTTAATAGTGTGGGGTCTTACTCTTGTAACTGCCCCCTAGGGTTTCAGCTAATCAATCGTACAACTTGCGAGGACATAGATGAATGCCAGAGGCCCGAACAGGCTTGTGGCAACAATGAGCAGTGTTTCAATGCAGAAGGATCTTACACATGTCAGTGTAAAGCAGGCTTTAGTCGGATCACCGAGCTTTCAGAATGCTCTGATATTGATGAATGTGCAAAGCAACAGGCTTGTCACTCCAATGCCACATGCTTGAATTCATTAGGCTCGTTCACATGTACCTGCAAACGGGGCTTCGCCGGAAATGGTGTCATTTGTGAGGACGTGAATGAATGCGCAATCGAGGGTTCATGCCATCTTCATGCTTTCTGCTACAATTATCCAGGTGACTTTTCATGCTCATGCTTCCAAGGCTTTATTGGAGATGGCTTTACCTGTACAGACTTGGATGAATGTGTCCTCTCCAATGATACTTGCCCGGATATCTCTGTGTGTGTCAACTCCCCAGGAGCTTATGTCTGCTCTTGTCTAAATGGCAGAGTAGTATACAATGACACTTGTGTTAGCCCTACTACTGCGTGCAATCCCGCCTGCCATCCACATGGGCTTTGTCATGCTTCACCTGCAGGGTATCAGTGTGTTTGTGATGTGGGCTACAAGGGGGATGGACTCACTTGCTCAGACATCGATGAGTGTGAGAACAATGTTTGCCCTAGGAAAGAGACACAATGTGTGAATATTCCAGGATCCTTTTCCTGCAAATGCAGAGTTGGTTATGCACTTAAGGGAACAGAATGTACAGGTACTTGCAAAAACACAGTATTATCATGAGATATAGACTCAAAACATAATAATACCATAGTTCTTTAAGCGGTTTTTGAATTTTATATGATCAATTTTCTACTAATAATTTGTGTATTGCTTTAATTACTTGCTTGGTAATTTTATGTGGTGATTTACAATAAATGTTTTCTTCACATCTTCAGATCTGGATGAATGTGAGTCTGGGAATAATGACTGTAGCAAGTTTGCACAGTGTATCAACACCGTAGGAAGTCATCAGTGTATATGTCTCAATGGTTTCTCTGGGGATGGCAAAAACTGCTCCGGTAAGCCTTTCCTTTTTTTAGATTTCCTCTGTGCATGTATTTGCTTGCTCGAGGACTCTCTTCTGAGTTTTTTTAGGGTTGTTTTCCTGACCCTGTCCCATTTTGGATGACTTATAGACATTAATGAGTGCCAATCCCAAAATGGAGGATGCCACCCAGCTTCCCGTTGCACCAACACTCCTGGCTCCTACAACTGTACCTGTCCCATTGGCATGACTGGGTCTGGATTTCTCTGCCAAGATGTGGACGAATGTGAAGAGAATTCTGCTTTTCCACACACCTGCAGCTCTCTTGCTACGTGCAAAAACACAGATGGCTCATATATCTGTCAATGCTTGAAGGGATACCAAGGTGATGGAGTGACATGTGAGGATGTGGATGAGTGCCTGCCACCTTCACTATGCGAGAATAACATGACCTGCCAGAACTGGCCTGGAACGTATACCTGCACATGTACTCTTGGTCTGGTCTACAGTGTGGGAACTTGTGTAAAGGAGGAGGACTGTAAGAATGTCACTAAGGCCTGCAACACCTATGCTGAGTGCAAACAAGTCAGTGGGTCCAACTATTGTTCCTGCATTGATGGGTTTCGTGGTAATGGGAGAAATTGCTCTGATGTAGATGAATGTGAGCAAAAAGGAGCTTGCCCAAAGTTCTCTCACTGTTTCAACTCACAGGGGTCTTTTCATTGCAAGTGCTGGGATGGTTATCAGTACAATGATACACAATGTGAGGACATAAATGAGTGTAGGATAGGCAACTTTACTTGCCCAAGGTATAGCACCTGTCACAACAAAGAAGGAGGGTATGATTGTCAATGCAACAGTGGTTTTTTGCACTCAAATAACTCCCTGTGTTTGGATGTTGATGAATGCACCACGGGAGAAGCAAAGTGCCCCAACTTTTCAAATTGCCAAAATACACTAGGAGGATATTTTTGTAAATGTTGGGATGGGTATATAGGAAATCAGACAATTTGTGAAGATGTAGACGAATGCCTGAACAGTTCAGGGTGTTCAGACCACAGTGTCTGTATCAACACCATTGGATCCTTTCAGTGCCTTTGTGATGTTGGATTCTCAGCTAAAGATAACAGTAGTACCTACTGTGAGGACATAGATGAGTGCTCCCGTTCACAGTTAGGGTCAATCTGCACTAATGGGACTTGCGCAAACACAATTGGCTCATTCTACTGTGATTGTGACATTGGATTTTGGAGCAATGAAACAGAGTGTCTTGACATCGATGAGTGTTCAGGATCAAAAAATAAATCCATATGCCAACTTCACTCTACATGTGTCAACAATCCAGGGTCTTATACATGTAACTGTAACCTGGGTTTTCGTCAAGAGGGAACTGAGTGTCTCGATATTGATGAATGTCAGGCAAAGGATAGTCCGTGCACTGCCAATGCAGTGTGTATAAACTCCATAGGGTCATTCAAGTGCCTCTGTGCAGATGGGTTTGAGGCTCAAGGCCTAATCTGCACTGATATCAATGAATGCCTGTCAAACAACAGTTGCCGTGCCGATCAGGTGTGCATCAATAACCCTGGATCTTATCAGTGCTCCTGTCCTGTGGGACATCGTCAGGAGAATGGTATATGCATGGATATCAATGAGTGCGCAATTAACACAGTTTGTCATCCCATGGCAAGATGTTTGAACACAGTTGGCTCTTTCTCATGCAACTGTCGTTTAGGTTACTTTGGAAATGGGACATACTGTAAAGACATTGACGAGTGCTCCTTGTTGCCATTGCGTTGCCACAAGTCAAGCCAATGCATCAACACTGCTGGGTCTTACGTATGTGTATGTGCAGCCGGTTTTGTTGCACTAGGAGCTTTTTGTGTGGATTTAGATGAATGTCAGGACAACCGGGGTGGATGCCATCCTTCTGCCACTTGCTCTAATTCAGTCGGTGGTTTTCAGTGCCAGTGTGGCAGTGGATGGAATGCCGCAAGAGGAAATGGACGTGGAATAAGTGGATGCACAGACCGAAATGAGTGTCTTTCACCTGATGTGTGTAAAAGCAACAGAACATGCATCAACTCCCTGGGATCTTACAGATGTGACTGCCCCTCTGATGATACCCACTGTCTACAGCTGACACAGATGGGTGGGGCATTGTATTACAGTCATACATTGATTTTCTTTCTTAATCTTTTTCAGTCAGTGTTACATATCATGAATGTAATGGGTGCTCCAGATAATTTGGGGGAAGCAAAGAGTCCAATGTTGACGTTATGGTTGCTAAAATAGACATAGTTTGTATTTAGAAATATACTTTAAGAATTGATATTTAAATGAATATGATTTTAACAAAGCAGACGGTCTGAAATAAGGTCATTGGCTGTATTTTGTACATATCTTCACAGAAAGTGACCTGTATCCATTTGGAGAGGAAACTGGTGATACTGTGTTGCCTCTAACAGCGGAGGATGGAAACTCTCCTTATCTAACTCCTCCTACAGGATTTTCCTTCATGGGCACATTATATGACCGGCTGTTTGTATGCATCAACATTTACTCTTCATGTTGCTCCTCATGTTTATTTTCAATTAAAGAGTCCTTGTATGACACTATGAACATTTGTAGTTTTCAGATAATGGGTTGGTGCAGTTTCAGTCAGCCAGTTTGAATGAAAAACTGTTGCTGCCGTCTCCGTTTCCAGAAGGTTTCAGAGGTAATGAGTACTTGGCCATGCTGGCAGTGTTCTGGGATGATGCTGACCTCACACTCGGGGATGGAAGGCTTTTATACCAGGTTGGAATTTTTATATGCATGAAATTGAAAAATGTGAAAAGAAATGAGGGGGGGGTCATTGATAACGTGCAATTGGAAATAAAATGTAAATAAAATATTGTTTACATTTTTTTAATTTATTGTAATATGATTCGAGTTTTTATATAACTGGGTTTGATTTTTGGCATGTGCAAACCAGCTTCTTTAAATTAAAGTGTCGACCAAATGCATTACAAGAAAATATAAAAGGGATGGTTAACTCTGTCTTCCTCAAATTGTTCCAAACCTGTAGTTTTTTCTTTGCTTGGTTAAACAAAATAAAATATTTGATGAATCTTTACCGTTTTTATGGTTATTACCCTTTAAACAAATCTTTAAAAAAAAATTTCTCCCCAACAGGAATACAACCAATCTAATTTATCTGATGTTTATGCTGAAATAATATTCAACCGAACTGCACAAGATGTTACCAAATTTGAGGCTCAAAATGGCAAAGCCCCTTTCACTCCCTCCTGGATAGTAAAAATCACATGGGATCACGTTTTACCCGTCTCCTATCAAAAGATAAATCTGTCTGAGGTAAATTTAATACTTAACTCACAATTCTCAAACATCAATAAGACTTATTCAGCTTGTTATAAAGAGATTCTTTGAATGTTCTGATTGCCTCAAACTGTTAAATATGTTGGGACAAAAAGCGAAATGTGATTTTATTTTAAGTCCCTTTCAATCTCAAGCTCACAATCAAAAGCTGTAGATGTATATGCCTAAATTATGATAAACCATGAGAACATAGTTACATGACATACTATACTACACTACAGACATGATGAGTTGTTACAGTAAGATGTTACAGTATATTCACAGGTGAAAGGTTTGCTCTCAGTTTACTAAACGTTAAAACCAAACACCTCAGTTTTTTACTGCCTGGTGCTTAATATATTTGTGAACTGGGTGTATTGTTTCTGTCACCGCCCCATGCCTCCACCCTATGTCCTAGTTTGGCATTGTTGAACATGTTTATGCGATGACCACATCATAGTATCATCTCAATATTCCCACAGACCAACACCTTCCAGTGTATTCTGACCACAGATGGTCTGCGATCGTATGCTCTGCTCCGCTTCAGCGACATGAACTGGGGCCCGGGACAGAGGACACATCATGATGCTCTCATAGGCTACACTGATGGCAAGAACAACTTCCACAATGAAATTCCGAAGCAAACAAATAACCTATTTGGCCCAGGGGGACGCTATCGCCCCCAGACAGTTAAGGGTAACACGGGTGTCCCGGGGCAGCTGGTCTATGACCTGACGGGTTCTACAGGTTCCAGCTCTGATCCTCAGAGGCAGTGCCAGCTTTGGGCCTTTGGTGAGCCAGATCCTAAAGAGTGGGCATTAGGACTGGCTCCGTGTCCCTGTACCCGATCTCAGGCTCAGGAGGACTTAGCCTTCGGCCTTGACACTCTTCCATCACAACAGAGGGCGTATGTGAGGGAGCTCAGAGATCTTAGATGGGGTGGCAGGAGGGGTCTTATCTTTCAGTCGGTTCTCTTTAACAGACAAAGGGCTGGAAAGAGGTGCGTGTATGATCCGGAGGGCCCCCTATTGGCTGGATACAGTGAACGCTTCTTCACTGAGGACAAAACACAACAATATATAGGTAAATCAGTTCTCTCGGAAACATTATCTGATCTTTTGTATTCACAGATATACTGTATATGTGTATAATCTATAATTCTGAAACTCTGAAAAATAGGGTAAATTGCTTTCAATATGTTTTTTTTCAGAAAAGGATCTCTTACCCTTCCAGTGGTGCTGCGTTCAATCCCCTCTGTGTAGTCTATACTTGGAAAAGAGACCACTAGATCGGTGTCAAGGGTACAGCTGGAGCAGCTCTGACAGTAATATACCTGGAAGCAGAGGAGCGCCTGGCATGGGTGAGATCTCTAGGTCTTTCTTTGTCTTACTGTCATTACTTTTAGTATTTACTTTTTTTTATTATTATCTTTAAATGTGTATTTATGTATAGTGCATTTTGTTTTGCTGGTTATAAAGTTCAAAATAAAAAAATTAAATAAGATGAATTAAAAAACGGAGGTCTATGCATCATTGGGTCCCCCTATATATAATATTCCCCTTCAAATTATTTAACACTTAAGTCACACTATAGTGTACATTTCTTTTCTTATAATGTACCTCATAGTAATATAAATTTGTTTATATTGTATTTATTGGGTCGTGTCCTGTTCCTCACATGGGTCGAGAGTTTTTGTAACTTTTATCTTGTTGGGTTTCAATTGTGAGACCATTTTTAGTGTTTAGCTAAAAAAATGTTTCAAACATCGGCATACTCTAACGGTCAAAAGTTTTGGGATTCCTACTCAAGTATGCATTCATAATTAAAATAATTATATAGATAAATAAAACATTATTTGATCATCTTTAGTGTAGTCACCATTTACCTAGAATTTGCAGAAATGTTTTCTTGTCATTTTTTCTAGCAGCTTTATAAGTTCTCACCCTGAGATGCTTTGGAGGAATCTCCCTCTCTTCTGGGCTCTTATTGACTGTATTTCTTCAATATTCAGTTAGAGTCATCTATTTCCAAAAAAAATTTTACTAAACAAAACATAAGTTTTCATGAAAAAAATACATGTTGTTAAATTATATTTCTGTTTATTAAACTTATTTCTGACATTAAGATATACACCTTTATATCAAAAGTTTTTTTTTTTAAATGAGAAACATTTTACTCAAGTGATGCTAACTGTGGACCAGTCGTGTGAAAATATTATAAAACATGGCCATTTTTTCCATATCAGAGTTTTATTCCCAGATGTAACAAATATTAATCTAAAGAATTCTAAAGCACTTTTCAATTAAGAGAGTACGTATTTGACAGCATGGGATTTAGCCATGACCCAAAATAACTTGGATACAATTATTATTAAAAATATATTCATTTAAATGAAGGTGTTTGGGTCTTATTCCCTTTTAATACAATGACACATTCACCCTAAATCTCTTATATTTTGCAAGTGAATTTGGAATAAATCACATAAAACACAGTTTGGAATCAAAGGAAAATATTTTCTTCAATTAAATGACCAATCATATTTAAGTTTGATTGAGCTAAAAATCCATGTTGTATTTTCTCCTTTATCCCCGCAGGCATCATATTCGGAAGTCTCCACTTCATTACTTTTGACGGTAGTGAATATACCTTCAAAGGTTTAGGGGAATTTGTCATAGTTCGTCTGTCCTCCAGCACAGGGTCAAATATTTTTACCCTACATGGTGAGACGACTCCTCTGGTGACCGGTGGACAGACCAAGCGTGTGCCCGCTCTGGTGAGAGTAGCGGCCTTTTATCAAGGTGTTGGTAAGGTAAGTGAGATTTCACACCAAGATTTTCTGTATAAATCATCCTGTTGCAGAGGTTTTATAAGTCATTCTACATAAGGTGGAGTGGCATTGTTCTGAGTCTGGAGATGGGCTTCAAATCCTGGTGAATGATGTGGTAGTACCTGTGTCTGTAGGTAAGAATCTTACAATAAATGTAGTTTCTTTAATATAGACATGTTTTGCATTTTTTGGCTAGTTGTCACAAAAGAAAATTATACAGATTATAAACATTAAAACAATTAATAAAACTCTAAATGTTGTGCATCATCTTTGTTTGGACAGGAGTAGTGCATGTAGGGCATCAGGGCTTTGCAGTGCGCTGTATCACTATAAGTCGATGTGCGGTGGTGTACACCGAGGGTCTGAATGTGGCGGTGTGGAGAGATGATGCAGGAAGACTGGCCGCTTTAGTAGAGGTCCCTCAACGCTTCTACAACCGTACACTGGGTTTACTGGGCCACTGGAGCTCCAACAGGACAGATGACTTTCTGCTTTCAAACGGACATCTGCTGCCCTCTGTAAATAACATAACGCCCTCTGAACAGAGCCTGATTCCTTTTGGACAGTCATGTTAGTACATTTACATTTTATATTTATTCATTTGTCAGATGCTTTTATCAAAGTTACTTTGTATTATGAAGAAGTCAATCATCACTGTAGAGTAAACAGGGGTAAGATGTCTTCAAGGACCCTTCAGTTATTATCTTACACTGAGATTCAAACCAACATCTTCTGTTCACAAGTCCAACTCTCTAACCACCAGAACACAACTGACCCCTGAAGTCTATCTCTTTTCTATGATGTATCCCTTATCACAGAAAAAGGGTAATGGTTGTTCATTGGTTGTATTCTTGTTTGTGTCACAGGGGCTGTACCTGCTCCAGAGAGCCTTCTGTTCTCACTGCCTCCTTCCATCCCATTCAGTCCCATCACAACAGAAGAACTGATGACCTCAGTGAGTCCAGACGTGCTGATCAGACACAGTCAGACTTGCCAAAGCAGCATTCAATGTGTGCATGACATCCTGGCCACGGGCAACACAAAACTGGGCCAGGAGGTTCTGGAAGACCAGCAGCTTCTTCGAAACAGGATTCAGATTTACGGTTAGTCTGTCGCGCTTCTAACATATGTTTTTTTTTTCATTTCCACACCTCCTGACCACTATATCTTGTACAATATGTGAAGAAGGTTGTTCGTTTCAGTAAAGCTCAAACATGCATTTGAGTCATGTTAAATGAATTCTTTAGAGAGCACATGGAGGGCTATAAAGACAGTTGTATGCATATTTTTTCACTTCCTTGTATGGAACACAAAAGAAGATATTTTGATGAATGTCTCAATTGTTTTGTAGTCATATAATTGAGTCAACAGGGTCCAGTTTGTTTGTTTACCAACATTCTTCAAAATATATTACTTTGTGTTCTGCTGTAGAAAAGAAAAAAACTGTGTTGAAATTCACACATAGGTGGGTAAATGGTAGTTTCGGGTAAACCATCCCTTTAATCTAAACATTTATTTTGCATTTATAAGAAAGTAAAACTGTGATTCAATTCGCAATATCTTTCAGGAAATATGCCACCTATTGTGACAGAGCCAACTGTGATCAAATGTAAGGTCAATGCTACGTTTAAAGTGCAGATTAAGGCCCAGGATCCAAACAAAGACCAGATCACCTTCTCTTTGGCCTTACCACGTCCTCCAAGAGCAACCATAGGCAGTGGTGAGGTTTTTTTGTAAAAAAATATATATTTACATGATTTTTTCAGATACGAACTTTAACTTTGTGTCCTGTTATTGCTGAGTAAAAGCATGAATGTGCATAAAGTGTTTATTTCTTCTCTGAAGGTGATGGAGTTTTAGTTTGGACTCCTCAGAGCATACAGCCTGTTAATCTGACAATTCAAGTAAGCGATCAGACATCAAGCACTATGATCACTCCCGTCCTTCAGCTGTGTAACTGTCTGAATGGAGGAAGCTGTCAATATAACAGTGTGGTAGAGAACTATCTGCAAGGAAAGTTTCAGGTACACAGCATCTGTAGCATCCCACGATACCCGGAGAGAGAGCAAGTTACCTAATCAAAGCCGACAAATGATGTTTTTCTGTGTTTTCAGGTTGTAGCCTGTCTGTGTCCTACAGGTTTCGCTGGAAAGTACTGTGATGACAGAACAGATGTGTGTAAAGGCCAGCCTTGTTTTCCTGGTGTCGAGTGTTTTAAACAGAAGGAACTGGACAGCTTTACGTGTGGACAGTGTCCTTTACCAACCGTATATCAGGGCAAACCGGGGTATAAGTGCTTTGAAAATGGTCAGTACACAAAATCTATGGTGTGTGTGTGTGTGCGTATCGTTATACAAAATTTTACAACATTTACAATCAGTGTATTTTGTCAAACGCTGTTCTGCAGACTTCTGTCTTCCCCCATTTCCATTCCCCTGTCATGAGATGGCAGTTTGCACCAGCACCGGTTACAACTACACCTGCAAATGCAAACCTGGGTACACAGGAAACGGTAAAGAATGCACAGGTATGTGTCAAACACCCCCCCCCCTCCACACACACACACACACACACACACACACACACACACACACACACACACACACACACACACACACACACACAAACACACACACACACACACACACACACACACACACACACACACACACACACACACACACACACACACACACACACACACACTCACATATCTTGTTTCCTGCAGATATCAATGAGTGTTTGGATCCCTCAGCATGTCCCAATGCCAAGTTTGAGTGTATGAACACTCCATGGATCAGTGCGCTGCTCATGTCGCTATCAGAAAACCAGAGACACTGACGGCTGCGGTAAGAGATGTGACTTAAACCCTCACAATCTCTCTGTTTACACTTTTTCTATTCAATAATGTGCTCAGTGTGTACACAAATGAATGTAGAATCTTTCTCGTCCTAACCATTCAATTAACATACAAAATAATAAAATGTTTGACACTTTTTTTAGGAGATTCTGCTAATCCCACAGTAAGATTATTGTTCTTGTAGGTCTTTTAATCACACTTGATGCCAAATAAATTATATTTATATAGAGACCACAAGCAATGTGTTTTTTCTTTAGGCTGGAATGTGTTTAATCTGTCAATGGGCTGGAAAGATCAGAAATCTGAAAAGAGACTGAGTCAGGTCAGTGTGTGTGTGTGTGTGTGTGTGTGTGTGTGTGTGTGTGTGTGTGTGTGTGTGTGTGTGTGTGTGTGTGTGTGTGTGTGTGTGTGTGTGTGTGTGTGTCGTGCATCTGTATCTTATGGTCCTTTATATCTTGCAGTTAGAAGAGATCCTGTCCATGGGCTTTCAGAACAAGTTCTATAACGCCAGAGATTTGAACTCCTGATTCAGGATCAGCAGGTGAACTCAATGAGTACAGGATAAATGTATCCAGTGACACTCCACACTGGTATGTCATGGACTATCTGAACAGAGTCAGTCAGTACTACAGCATCCGTTCAGCCTCTGTGGATGGTAAGAAGAAAATTATGTTTAATTGGATTAAAGATGATTCCCAGACAAAACATAGGTTGACATGTGTCTTAATTCTTTAGGACCTGATGAATGCAAGACAAACGAGGCTGTGTGTTCAAAACCTGCTCAGTGTGTTAACACCTACGGTGGCTATCGTTGTGTTTGTAATGGCACAGATCTGACAGAAATGCAGTCGTGTGGATTTGGTATGATAGGTTTCAGTAGAGTTACACAGAGATATGTGTAGAAGTATTTTAAATTGTGTGTGTTTGTCCTTTATCAGACTGGAACGGTGTTAACCGTACAGACATAACAAATCCTCAGTCTGTGGATGATAAGAAATCTTTAATAATAGGACTGGTCTTGGGCATTGGCATCCCTCTCCTTCTGCTGCTTCTTCTGGCCGCTCTCGCCTGCTTCTGCTGCTCACGCAAGAAAAGAGTCACTGGAGAGTAAGTGTGCCATCCATTACACCAAGTTTGGATGAGGATTAAACAATGCAATTTATCCATATATTATATGGTTCATATTCACATGATTTACAGACAAAGCTGCTAAAATGTCATTCAGTGTGACAAACTTGTAAGGCATATTTGCATAAAAAATAGTTTTGAAAATAAGTATATTAAGGCAGATATTTCACTCTAGAGGCGTTTAAACTTCAATCTTGTATTTCATATTTACATCAAAAAAATCCATGTATTAAAATTAAAACATGTTTTCAACCCAAATGCTTATAAGTAGGAATTTTACTCATTTGTCAATAAGTTTGAATATGTTTTAAAAAAAAGCAATAAGTATTAATATTAAGAATAAACATGTTTTAATTTTTACATAAATATTGAATTACACTGAATGATAATTAAGCATTATTTCAACTAAATATGTCATTTACACTCCATAAACTCAATTGAAGCTTTAAAGATATTTTTCTAACATTGAATGTGTTTTCTATGGACATTATCAGTTTTGTGAATTACTTTTGATGGGAAAATATTTATGCCTTTTACCCATATTTAACTGATCATTCATTTTCTCTCTCTCTCTCTCTCTCTCTCATCTCTTCTCTCTCTCTCTCTCTCTCTCTCTCACTTTCTCTCTCCTCTTTCTCAAGTATTCTCACCTGCTGCCTGAATATGTTCAGGAGAAGTTCATCCTCCATTTAATTTTGATGACCCAACCCTGCATTACTTTACCCACTGCAGTCCGCGTACACTTGATAACCTCACAATGCAACAACACATGAATCACATGAATTATCGATAATATTAGCCATTCTGCTGTCTGTTGTACATCATGTGTCATGTTAACATGAAATAAAATGAAAATATATAATTTTGCTTAAACAGAGACTGTTGGCTTTAATGTCAAGAGAACTCAAACTTGTTTTATTATAATAATTGAGGAAATGAAACAATGAATCCCAGTTTAAAATTTAAGTCGATTTTAACATTTTCTACAACATTATATTTTTAGAGAAATAAATTGACAGTTAAACAGAGCTTTGTTTCTTATGCTGATGTGTAGGAAAACAACAATATATTATTTTTATATTAACTTAATATTCAAATAAAACAAACCTTGTGTTTGGATAGGATCATTCGTATTATAATACACTAATGGAAATGTAATGAGAAGCTTTATTTAAAATACCTTTAACTAGAATTACAATTAAATAAAAGCTTAAAAGCTTATTTTCATTCAAAAGTGAACTATTGTTTTGTATTGCAAATTTAAAATGATTGTGTGCAATAATCTTTCATTTTCTGTTTTTTTGGTCAAAACGTCTCGGTTAAGAATGTGCATCATTGACCTTTAAGTGACCTTAAAACATTGTTGAATATGTCAGAAAGATTATGATGTTTATAAACTAATGTTTTCCCTCTAATAAAGTATGTTTTAGATATGAGAACTATTACAGTAGCTTTGAAAAACTACACACAATCTATGAAGTAAGACTTTATTAAGGACAGTTATACAGATCAAATGTTATAAAGCCTTCTGCATTCTTTTTTCATTTATAGTGATGTTGTTTTATTATCAAGCGGAACATTCTTGGGCTTGGCACTCTTTCAAATGTTTTTATTTCATTTTATTCAACTTCTTGTCATTTCAAACCAGTACAACTGTCTTTCAAAATAAGGATATTTTGAAGAAAGCTGTTTCTATGGAAGAAAGAGAGTACAGGTTTAAAATGACATTCGGGTAAATAAATGATCAAAAAATTTTGTGTTTGTGAAAGTGTAGTGTGTAAAATTAACCACTAAATGGTAGCAGTGTACTGTTGTGTTGTGAACAGTCAATCATTTCTCTCTCTCTCTCTCTCTCTCTCTCTCTCTCTCTCTCTCTCTCTCTCTCTCTCTGGTCTCTCTCTGGTCTCTCTCTCTCTCTCTGGTCTCTCTCTCTCATCTGG
>CM065661.1:18756771-18771357 GCA_033220385.1 Triplophysa yarkandensis | reverse complement strand
TGATGTTTGTTAATGTTGAATTCTAGTCACAACCACATCTATAAAGAACATCATATCAGTAAATGTTTGTATTGAAGCAGTGGCATTACATCAGATGTGTGGACTCAACGCCGTCAGATCATTATTGATCATTAGAAATGATTCACAGTGATTCACTTACATATGTATTGAACTGATCCTACACACATGAATCACAAGACAACATGCAATCATAAAAAAAGAAAGTGATAAGTGATGTGAGCTAGTACACAAAAGAGTAAACAGTGACCTAGGCAGATAGATGATGAACTCCAACTGTGACCTCATAGCTCAGGACAGACACATGAAAGGAGTCAGTTGTGTAATTATTTCCTTCAGCTTTAGACTAATACACTTAATGGATTAAAAATATACAGCTCATGAAAGAAAAGCTCAAGTTTTACTGTGGATAAATGCTCATGGTGAAGTTCTACAAGAGGCAAAACTGAAAACTCAGTTACTCAAACAAGAGTTCACTGATGATGAGGATCAATAAAATGTGTTTGATTACCAGCAAGATTGTTGTTGTTTTCTGCTCGTGGTTAGAAAAGCAAAAACCAGCAAACACCCAAAAATCAAGAAAACATCGCAAAACATTAACCAAAAGAACTCTTCAAATATCATTATAATGTACAACCATTTAAACATGAACATAATTGAAAGCCCGGTGTCACTTGAAATCACACAAAACTGCTTAATGGGAAATTGAATAATGATCTGCTACAACCATCTGCATCAGCAGTCACAGATAACCACACAGATAACCACACAGATAACCACACACATAACCACACAGATAACCACACACATAACCACACACATAACCACACAGATAACCACACACATAACCACACAGACGACCACACAGATGACCACACAGATAACCACACACATAACCACACAGACGACCACACAGATGACCACACACATGACCACACAGATGACCACACAGATAACCACACAGATAACCACACAGATGACCACACAGATAACCACACACATAACCACACAGATAACCACACAGATGACCACACAGATGACCACACACATAACCACACAGATGACCACACAGATGACCACACAGATGACCACACAGATAACCACACAGATAACCACACACATAACCACACAGATGACCACACAGATGACCACACAGATGACCACACAGATGACCACACAGATAACCACACAGATAACCACACAGATGACCACACAGACGACCACACAGACGACCACACAGACGACCACACAGATGACCACACAGATAACCACACAGATAACCACACAGATGACCACACAGATGACCACACAGATAACCACACAGATGACCACACAGATGACCACACAGATAACCACACAGATGACCACACAGATGACCACACACATAACCACACAGATAACCACACAGATGACCACACAGATGACCACACACATAACCACACAGATGACCACACAGATGACCACACAGATAACCACACAGATGACCACACAGATGACCATACACATAACCACACAGATAACCACACAGATAACCACACAGATGACCACACAGATAACCACACAGATAACCACACAGATGACCACACAGATGACCACACAGATAACCACACAGATGACCACACAGATGACCACACAGATAACCACACAGATGACCACACAGATAACCACACAGATAACCACACAGATGACCACACAGATGACCACACAGATAACCACACAGATGACCACACAGATGACCACACAGATGACCACACAGATGACCACACACATAACCACACAGATAACCACACAGATGACCACACAGATAACCACACAGATGACCACACAGATAACCACACAGATAACCACACAGATGACCACACAGATAACCACACAGATGACCACACAGATGACCACACAGATAACCACACAGATGACCACACAGATGACCATACACATAACCACACAGATAACCACACAGATAACCACACAGATGACCACACAGATAACCACACAGATGACCACACAGATGACCACACAGATGACCACACAGATGACCACACAGATGACCACACAGATAACCACACAGATAACCACACAGATAACCACACAGATGACCACACAGATAACCACACAGATAACCACACACATGACCACACAGATGACCACACAGATAACCACACACATGACCACACAGATGACCACACAGATGACCACACAGATGACCACACAGATGACCACACAGATAACCACACAGATAACCACACACATGACCACACAGATGACCACACAGATAACCACACAGATAACCACACACATGACCACACAGATGACCACACAGATAACCACACACATGACCACACAGATGACCACACAGATGACCACACAGATAACCACACAGATAACCACACAGATGACCACACAGATGACCACACAGATAACCACACAGATGACCACACAGATGACCACACAGATAACCACACAGATAACCACACACATGACCACACAGATGACCACACAGATAACCACACAGATGACCACACAGATAACCACACAGATGACCACACAGATGACCACACAGATGACCACACAGATAACCACACAGATGACCACACAGATGACCACACAGATGACCACACAGATGACCACACAGATGACCACACAGATGACCACACAGATAACCACACAGATAACCACACAGATGACCACACAGATGACCACACAGATAACCACACAGATGACCACACAGATAACCACACAGATAACCACACAGATGACCACACAGATGACCACACAGATAACCACACAGATGACCACACACATAACCACACAGATAACCACACACATAACCACACAGATAACCACACACATAACCACACACATAACCACACACATAACCACACAGATGACCACACAGATAACCACACAGATGACCACACACATAACCACACAGATAACCACACAGATGACCACACAGATAACCACACAGATGACCACACAGATAACCACACAAATAACCACACAGATGACCACACAGATAACCACACAGATGACCACACACATAACCACACAGATGACCACACAGATAACCACACAGATAACCACACAGATAACCACACAGATGACCACACACATAACCACACAGATAACCACACAGATGACCACACAGATAACCACACAGATGACCACACAGATGACCACACAGATAACCACACAGATGACCACACAGATAACCACACAGATGACCACACAGATAACCACACAGATGACCACACAGATAACCACACAGATGACCACACACATAACCACACAGATGACCACACAGATAACCACACAGATGACCACACAGATGACCACACAGATGACCACACAGATGACCACACAGATGACCACACAGATGACCACACACATAACCACACAGATGACCACACAGATAACCACACAGATAACCACACACATAACCACACAGATGACCACACAGATGACCACACAGATAACCACACAGATGACCACACAGATGACCACACAGATAACCACACAGATAACCACACACATAACCACACAGATAACCACACAGATGACCACACAGATGACCACACAGATGACCACACAGATGACCACACACATAACCACACAGATGACCACACAGATGACCACACAGATGACCACACAGATAACCACACAGATAACCACACAGATGACCACACAGATAACCACACACATGACCACACAGATGACCACACAGATGACCACACAGATGACCACACAGATAACCACACAGATGACCACACAGATAACCACACAGATGACCACACAGATGACCACACAGATGACCACACAGATAACCACACACATGACCACACAGATGACCACACAGATAACCACACAGATAACCACACAGATGACCACACAGATAACCACACACATGACCACACACATGACCACACAGATGACCACACAGATGACCACACAGATGACCACACAGATGACCACACAGATGACCACACTAACAGGGCAGAGAAAAGGAGGGCAGGGCTTACGGGGCTGCTGCTGTCTGATAGGGTGGCCATACTGATTGATGACCTCATCTTGTCAGAGGAAAAAGAGGGAGGGGAGGGGCTTCTCTTCTCAAGTACATCATTTCGTGTCTGCACATAATCCTGCCAGTGATGCTGGGTGCTGAAAAACCATCAACATTCATATACATGTGATAAAAATATGCTCAGATATACTGCATATGTCTTACAGTATAGTTTAGGTTAATGTGCTGTACATGTGAGTGTGACTCACTGTAATACTCTGGTATCCAGTGGATGTGTGTTCATGATGATGATATCTTGCATGTCTGTCTGCATCTGCTGGATGAACACAAAAATACAGATCTCAATCAAATCTCATTTATCCATGCAGTTAAATATTGTGTCAAGTCTCTGGTGGTATTTAGTTCAATATTGTAAAAGAATTCTAGCAGGACTGACACTAATAACCCACAGTAGAACATTAATACTCATGGTCAAATCTGAAAATTGTTTGTGTGGAGATCCTAATGTGTTTGTTATTGTGTTTATGTTAAAATCATGTTAATATATCTCTCTCGTGTGTGTTGTGATTTTATGGGCATAAGATAAGACCATGTGATTTTTCTCATGTTGCAATATTAATTTTCTAATTTTTGTTGGGATGGCTATGTTAGTTTAACATTAACAGACACTCATGAAAAAATGCATTTTAATGCAATGTTTGTTTGTGTTGTCAGGATGAGTTCCCATCAGATCCCATTACACTTGTTTTGTTCTTGAAATCAACTCACTTCTGCACTTTCTGTCTTTAAACATTCAAATGTTTTTAAGTCAGAATTTAGTGTCTCCTAAAAGAGATAAAAATAGTTTTTTCTATCACAAAAGCACTTAAAATTCTTCTTCAGTTTCTAAAACTCTTACAAAAACGCCTTAAAATATACTCATCACACAAACACACACACACACACACACACACACACACACACACACACACACACACACACACACACACACACACACACACACACACAGACAGACAGACAGACAGACAGACAGACAGACAGACAGACAGACAGACACACAGACGCACGCACGCACGCACGCACGCACGCACGCACGCACGCACGCACACACACACACACACACACACACAGACAGACAGACAGACAGACAGACAGACAGACAGACAGACAGACAGACACACACACACACACACACACACACACAGACCGACAGACAGACAGACAGACAGACAGACAGACAGACAGACAGACACACACACACACACACACACACACACACACACACACACACACACACACTCACACACACACACATGATGACGCGCTGTCCGCGGTGCTGAATGACAAACTTCCGCCGCGCGCGTGACCTAACAACGCGCCGCTGCTCATTTTACACATTAATTCTATATTTATATTTAGTTTATATTATATTTCTATAATATTTTCATATTAAAAACACTAACATCCGGTCACGACAGGAATCAGACTGAATCACAGACGAACACAATCCTACCTGATCCAGAACCTGTGATGTCACTCCAACTGATGACGTCATACACGTCACAATAAGAGTCTGAAGATGACGTCATCACATCTGGAGAAGGTCTTGTCCTGTCAGCCAATCAGATCGTGTCTGATGATCTTTCATCTTCCTCCTTCAGACGACAGACAGCAGAATAAAACACAAAAGTCAAGAAATCAAGAAGTATTTATAAAGTGTCCTGGATCACTGAAGATGTCTGCACAGTTTTCTTTTAACAAAAGTGATTTTATGTCAAGTAGAATATCTAGGATGTGATATACCGTATATACTTATAAACCGTTTATAGACAATTAAATAACACAATTTTGTTCCTTCTTGAATAGTGTTGTGTTGTAAACATGCATGAGAAGTTTGGTTCACTAAATGAAATGTGTGTCCATCTTATGTAAGTCCGGGTGAAATATATCGTGTAATATTTCTCTTCGGCTCAGAACAACAACAAGAAAATTACTTTAAAAGATCAATCTTTCATCGAACAACAACCGTTTAAACGATTATTAACTTTTCATTTTGAACCAGTAAGTAAAATGTGTCTTAAATAGTTTAGCAGATAAATAAACATGAGGTCTTTATCTTGGGAAGATGCAGTCAACTATATCCGCTCACATCAAGTTCAAAGTTCTCCTCACTTCCTTCGAGACCACCACAGACATTACTTCAATCATGTCTGCTGTGTTACCACTAAATGCTGCTCGTTTATAAATCGCTTTGGATTAAATCGTTAACTTAATGCCTGAATGTGAATGTAAATGTTGGTCAATGTGGCATGACGGCTATCCTGCTGATGATGGAGACAAACAGGATCACAGGACAACAATCAGAACAACTGGACCCAGTTTCCACACAAGTTATGATAAGAAGTCCAACTAGTTTAAAAAGAGTTCTTAAAGTATGAGTATGTTAGACAGCATTACTCCAGGTTGTTCATCAACACATTAACTATAAAATTAAGCTGAATACGAATAAAACTCTACATGGTTAACTCCACAGTTTATGAAGGATCTGCTTCCCCACAGTCCTTCACATTCTCTACTCTCATGGGCTCTGCAGATCCTTTCTCCAGAACTTCAAACTTTTTAAACTAGTTGGACTTCTTATAATAACTTATGTGGAAACTGGGTCCAGTTGTTCTGATTGTTGTCTTGTGATACCGCTTCATTGTCTCCTCGACTATTGTAAGTCGCTTCGGATAAAAGCGTCTGCTAAATGACTAAATGTAAATGTAAATGTAAACTTTTGGAAGGGTCTTCTGAATATTGTGTGAGAGACACTCTGTCAGTTAAGTCTAGTTTAAGACGCATCTTTTTAACTTGCAACACATTATAAGACCTCGTCATTTAGATCAAAGGAAGCGAACACTACACACTTTCCTCATGTTCTTTTTGTTCTTTTTGTTCATAGGAACAGACGGATGGCAGAAAGAGGGATGTATGAAAGACTCTGAATCTTGTTCAGACAGAGAAGATGGCTTCATGCGGTTCAGTTGTGACAGGTAAAGGCCTTCACACCATTCCATCTCTTCTTACATCACCGCAGATTCCTGTCCGCTTCTCCTTGTGTTCTGTGATGAAGAACAGCAGAACTGAAGAGAACCGTTCAGAACAAACACAGATCTTATTTGTGTATCTCATCTTCAGTCTGATGAGAACTGAATCAGATGGACGAGAATAATCGCCTTCACTTTAGACCCTTCCACATCGTCTTTAAGAAACCGGCAGGTTCTGAAAAGAAGAACAAACAGGATAAATCTAAATAACATTCTTATTGAAAATACTGATTAATGTAGTGATTAATTGTACTAAGTGAATGTAAAGTTAGTCAAATATCAGCGGTAAGATGTAAACTTCACTTGTATAAGTGTATTTTCATCACCTATAGAAACTTTTGATTGTAAGTCTCATGAAATATTCTGTTTACATCACAATATCGTTTAAAAAGCATCTCGAGGAGAATCTTCAAGACCTTTTCTGTACAGAATAATTCCACTAAAGACAGAGAAATAACATACATCTGAATAAACATTAACACACAATTAAATGTTCATTTTAACACAGAATCTGCCATATAAACGAGAAGTGATTAATGATTTTAAACGCAGTTTCCCGCCATAAACTGACAGGATTTATGGATATCTATGAATGTTTAATTCTCTCTCTATAAGACAAAACATCATGTGAAGTTTTTATATACAGGACTTGTTTGATAATCTTAAATATAACCTGACGAGATTCTTTCACATGTTTACGTCATGTTTAGTGTAATAATAAAATAAAGCTTGAGATCACCTGTGGACATGTTCTCTGGAGTTAAGTATATACATAAATACATATATAAATATATAAATGTGTTAAAAACTCGATGAATTCTTTGTTTTCTCTGAGATAAATCCGTCGACCGCTTGAAGAGTTAACCAGCAGAGATCAGTGACGTCATGCGTGCTCAACTGATGACGTCATAAAGATAGAACAGCGTGTCTATGTGTGTGCGCAGCATTGTTGTTTTAAAACATGTTGTTTTAGGTTCTCAAATGTTTTTATTATTATTATTATTATTATTATTATTATTATTATTATTATTATTATTATTATTATTATTATTATAATTGTTATTATTGTTATTGCTATTGTTATTATTATTATTATTATTATTATTATTATTATTATTATTATTGTTATTAGTGTTGTTATTATTATTATTATTATTACTATAATTATTATTAATGTTATTATAATTGTTATTATTATTATTGTTTATTTTTATTTTTATGTTTATTTTTATTATTATTATTATTATTATTATTATTATTATTATTATTATTATTATTTTTGTTGTTGTTGTTGTTATTGTTATTGTTATTATTATATTAATATTATTGTTATTATTATAATTATTATAATTATTATTATTATTATTATTATTGCTTTTATTATTATTATTGTTATTATTATTATTATTATTATAATTGTTATTATTACTATTATTATTATTATTATTTTTATTATTATTGTTATTGTTATTATTATTATTATTGTTGTTGTTAATTTTATTATTATTATTATTAATATTATTTTTATTTTTATTATTATTGTTATTATTTTTATTTTTATTATTATTGTTATTATTGTTATTTTTTACTATTATTATAATTATTATTACACACAAACTTGATTTGTTCAACGATATGCTTGTATATATGTAACGTAAATAATATTGTTTTCTGGTCCCAAGTTATGATTATTTTATGCAGGTGAATTAATTAATTTCAGTTAATTTTAGGCAAAAAATGACAATATATACTATATTCTAATGCAATGTAGGAATGAATATTGTAAAATTGTGAAAGATAACTCCTTCTTTGACCTCATTTATTGCTATGACGCTTAGAATTGTTGTTTTCCATTGAAAAATGACTGTGTCTGTGTGTGTGTCTGTGTGTGTTTCTGTCCGTCTGTGCGTGTGTGTGCGTGTGTGATATTTTGTGACATGTTAATCGAGAGATTTTCGATCTGGAAACTATATATTCTATATATCATAGTGTATGACTTTTTAACTTTTGCAATATCTTTTTCTCCCATGTGTGATACATATGAAGTGAAAGTAATTACACAATTACACACAATTTCACTCTTCTTATCTTTTCATACTGAAGATTCTGTATCATGTAGACAGAAGAAAGCACAGTAAGCATGAGACGGAGTGATGTTAAAATAAAATGAGCACTTTATTAGATTAGAAGAAAATAAGAGTTGTGTTGAGATGCTGATTGTAGTCCATTGTAGCTCGGTCCAGAGCTCCTTCAGGAACTCAGACTCTTTCTCGTCTCATGTAGCTCAATTCTGTTTCATTCAGCTCATTCTAACTTCATGGGAGACTTCAAATACATTCATCAGGTGTTATTAACCCAAAACATGGAGTGGAAAACTACAGCTTCACAGCAATGTCTCAAGATATTATTAAGAACCTTGAGAATGACACCACTGAACATTCATCTCTATGTGCAAAGATAATACTAAATAACAATTTAATTAAATAACTAAGAACAATAATACAGAATAACTATTTTACTAATGATTAAAACTACTAACTAAATCAAAACAGTAAAGAATAAAGAAAAGAGTTATAATGAGAAATAAAATAAAACACAATATGTGTGTCTGTACTCTTGAGTCAGAATTTCATCATCTTTGTGAAATAAACACAATTTAGATCCTTGGATCTAACAATATTGTCAGTCTCGACAGACATGCCACTTTTAAACAAAGCTTACCCATGAGCTGGAAGAGCCAAGTGCCCAAGCCACTGGATTGCCATGACAAAACCAGCCGTAGAATGATCTACTAGAGTAAAAAACCAAAGCATTGGCTGATCGCCTGCACTTGCTGCCGACCTTTTAAAGCAACTTAATGCTTTTCTGACTTTGTATGCAACTGTAAGGAACTGTTTATGGCTGAACTAGACCGCTCAAACACCTTCTTACAAAGTTAAATATGCTTTATACCGGTTATCTGCGACAAGATTGAGACCACTAAAAAATGCACCTTCTTTGAGACATGACCTGTTAATTGTACACTTCTATTGTTATAGACTGGGAGATTACATTTAAACGGATGGTTTATCAAAATTTAATTTGTTCATGTTTTTTTGTGTTTGATAGGTTGCCCAAGCATCTGTTAGACATTTGAAATAGTAAACATTGAAGAAGCAGAACAAAATAGCTATTCTATAGAAAATGAGCTGTTCTATGTCGGCAAATTTGACAATTTGAATTACCCCATATTGACCTTCATCATTTATACAGAGATTGATACGGAGACACTGAGGACATATTATCGCCTCATGTGTGTCAGTATCTGATGTTACAAACATGGGTAGGGGTGTAACGTTTCCTGTATATGTTTGCAGTAATCTGTCAATCACAACACACTGGATAACTTGCCAATCAGAGCACACCTCGCTTTTCAAATGAGCTTTGTAAAAATCACACATTTCAGAAAGGCCGGGCCAGCAGGATATAAAAACACATGTACATTAAGTCTAAACTACTGCGTTGTTCAATCTTAAATGATGTATTCACCTTGCTATAACCTCGATACAAACAAAACTATTTGTTTAGCAATGTCATATGACCCCTTTAAACTAAGCAGTGACTCAAGGACATAAAGTAATAAGCAAAGAGATCAAGTGACAGTTCCTCTTGGAAACAGACTGTAGTCCTAGGCTACATTAGAACATTGGCACTGAAGCTTTGGATGAGGACTTTTTCCAGGTTTCTGTGAAAGTCGTGCCACCAGCGCGTTTTCCATTTGATGGAAGAGCGAATGAATAAACAAACATATTAATATAAGACCTGGCTTAATGTTATTTGTGGCTGGACATTTTTATGCCTTTTTATGGCCTAGAATTCTTCAATTTAAGAATATATAATATGAATATATAAAAAAGGAGTTACAGTAAAAAGACTTTTGCACAGCACTGTTTGGGCTTATGAGATGAAGCTCTAGTCTTAAGGACTTTGCTGCTGTCACTTTATTTAAACACCTCTAATATATACACGCAAAAAACATTTAAGAGTGAATTAATGAGACTGCAGTGAGGTGCGGAAGTACTCATTTAAGGACGCTTCTGTAGGCCAGTGAAGACACATGTGGACAACAGTGATCTGGAATCTGTCAGTACAAACACAAATCAACTCACATGCTCGTTACATTGTCGTTAGGGCGTTCTAGGTGCTCGTTACATTGTCGCTAGGGCGTTCTAGGTGCTCATTACATTGTCGCTAGGGCGTTCTAGGTGCTCGTTACATTGTCGCTAGGGCGTTCTAGGTGCTCATTACATTGTCGCTAGGGCGTTCTAGGTGCTCATTACATTGTCGTTAGGGCGTTCTAGGTGCTCGTTACATTGTTGCTAGGGCATTCTAGGTGCTCGTTACATTGTTGCTAGGGCGTTCTAGGTGCTCGTTACATTGTTGCTAGGGCATTCTAGGTGCTCGTTACATTGTTGCTAGGGCGTTCTAGGTGCTTGTTACATTGTTGCTAGGGCGTTCTAGGTGCTCGTTACATTGTTGCTAGGGCGTTCTGCATGCTCATTACATTGTTGCTAGGGCGTTCTGCATGCTCATTACATTGTTGCTAGGGCGTTCTGCATGCTCATTACATGGTTGCTAGGGCGTTCTGCATGCTCATTACATTGTTGCTAGGGCGTTCTGCATGCTCGTTACATTGTTGCTAGGGCGTTCTGCATGCTCATTACATGGTTGCTAGGGCGTTCTAGGTGCTCATTACATGGTTGCTAGTGCGTTCTAGGTGCTCGTTACATCGTTGCTAGGGCGTTCTAGGTGCTCGTTACATTGTTGCTAGGGCATTCTAGGTGCTCATAACATTGTCGCTAGGGCGTTTTAGGTGCTCGTTACATTGTTGCTAGGGCGTTCTAGGTGCTTATTACATTGTCGCTAGGGCGTTCTAGGTGCTCATTACATTGTCGTTAGGGCGTTCTAGGTGCTCGTTACATTGTTGCTAGGGCGTTCTAGGTGCTTGTTACATTGTTGCTAGGGCATTCTAGGTGCTCGTTACATTGTTGCTAGGGCGTTCTAGGTGCTCATTACATTGTCGCTAGGGCGTTCTTGGTGCTCGTTTCAGAGTTTGAAAAGTTTGGATACCTGCACACCCAGTCTGGAAAGATATCGGTTGCGTAGACCAAATGGAGACAAAGGCTTCACACGTTCTTGATCATTCACAGACTGCCGATGACTGCAAAGATGACCAACATCCCTGCCACAAAAACACTTTAACTTAATTTCAATACGGACATAATGTTGCATTTTCACACATTAACAAAACAAACTTGCTAATTTCCTTCTTTATTACCAATGCCCATTCACATCTAGTACTAAACATTATAATAAAAATTATTACATTATAACAACATTATAAAATCTAAATGATCCCCAAAGAGTTTATAAGTGCAGTCTTATCTGTCTGTCCAGAAGTGTTTTACACAGACACTATGACAGATTTCAAGAGCTAAAGATCAATATTTAACATTATTTCTTTGCATATGCTGCACTGCAGCAAATAGACAAACAATATGTTAGTTTTTCATCAAGAACTGTTGTGAAACAAAATCCTTAAGAAAGTCAGTGTTGGGTGGTAGAAAAACAAAACAATGAATATATAAAAAGGTATTTTAAAATATAAGATTCTTGTCTTACAATCAAAGCAAGTTAATAAATTGAAAAGATAAACAATGAAGCATGCAAAGTCCAAAAATGAAGAAAATTTTTTAAAAAGTCACTTAAATGTTGACTAGAAATTTTCGATTCTTTAAAAATAAAGCTTTTTGGTGTATAAAAACCATTTTAGTAAGAGCTGTGGAAGTACAACACAGATTTAAAAGACAAAATATAAGATAAAATCCCAACTGAAAATGATTCTTATTCCATCCGTATGTATTCATCAAAGAACAACCATTTGTTTGTCAGTCTGTCATGTATGGTTAGACAAGAGATGCTGATAACTGTTGAGACCATACACAACTAAAGCCTGGAAAACAGACTCACTACTGTCAACACTGAAGTATATATACATATATAATATATATTTATGACAGCTAAGTGAAGACAGCAGAAAACAAACGCACACAACCTTTAGGTCACACTTCTGAATCTCTAACTATTAGGCCACAACTACCCCCAAAATCCTGTGTGAATGTAAAGATGTGTGTTTTGTGAAGCGAGGCTCTTTAGGACCTAAGTGATATTATCTGATGTTGAAGTGATTTGTGTGAACAGAGAACAGAAAGTCTTGTGATGAAAAAGGCCAGTCAGGTGCTCAGAGATCAGAAGATGAGAAGAACCTTCACCTGAAATACATCACAACAGATCAACAAACATTATCTTGACACGACTCCAGACAAACATAACACACCTGATAGATAAAAACACACACCACCAATCAAAAGTGTAAGATCACTTAATGCAAATATGCAACGAATAAGAAAACCTGTTTTTGTGCCTGTGATGTGAGGTACAAAGGGGGTATATGAGATGATAAATTGGTGTTTATACTCACTCAGAAGACTCAGAAATAGCTTTGGCACGCCTGGCTCTTGTTGCAGCGGACAGGTTCAGTTCTCCCTCTGATATAGAACACAAAACAACATGAGTGTGACCATACATGTGAATCCTTAAATCATTTAGACATTACCTTTATAGAAGTTATACAGATACAGAAGGACGACTGCTATCAACGCACCTGTCAAGACACAGAAACACAAAAAAGTCTGGTGTGCTGGTCTCCTCGCAGGTTAAACAGAAAGACTCTTAAGATTATTAAAGCGAATTCACAGCGCAATATGTTGTGTATACTTACAACACAAACAGACGATGAAGAAGACCTCAAGGAAGAGGTAACCTCGGGTGTCCAAGATGGCTCCAGCAGCCAGAGAAATGACAGCCAAACCCAAGTTCTGTATAGACTGCATACTGCACACATTACAAGAGCAAACACACTTCAAGTAAAACTGCAAACACATGGTGATGAAGTGCATTTGGTGTTTCCTTATGAACACTTACAATCCATACGCCGTACCCAGCTGATGTTCCGCTACCACAAACGCCACCATTGGCCAGAGAGCACAAGCCAGAAGAGAATATGACAAACCTAAGATAGACTGCGACATGAACATTAGTCACATTGGTCAACACACAATACAAGCTCACTTCTCAACACATGAAATAAAACACAGTTTTGTAAAATACCATTTACAGAAAGAAATCAAAGGGAATTTGAGAAAGAGTGTCATGAACACACATACACAACACAAGACCACAGAGCTTCTTAAGAATACTACTGCAATGTTAGAGATGTGTGTAAGCGATTACCATGGCAATCCAGGGGTTCCAGAGAGTAAAGGCCAACATGAGGTGAGAGATGAGTGTGGTGACTACAGCCAACAGAACCCACATGACGTTCCGTCCAGTCTTATCAACCAGAAAACCCAACAAAGG
>CM065661.1:18708934-18748771 GCA_033220385.1 Triplophysa yarkandensis | reverse complement strand
TGTATGTGTGGGACTCATCCCTGTATGTGTGGACTCATCCCTGTATGTGTGGACTCTTCCCTGTATGTGTGAACTCTTCCCTGTATGTGTGGACTCTTCCCTGTATGTGTGGACTCTTCCCTGTATGTGTGGACTCTTCCCTGTATGTGTGGACTCTTCCCTGTATGTGTGGACTCTTCCCTGTATGTGTGGACTCTTCCCTGTATGTGTGGACTCTTCCCTGTATGTGTGGACTCATCCCTGTATGTGTGGGACTCATCCCTGTATGTGTGAACTCATCCCTGTATGTGTGGACTCTTCCCTGTATGTGTGGACTCTTCCCTGTATGTGTGGACTCTTCCCTGTATGTGTGGACTCTTCCCTGTATGTGTGGACTCTTCCCTGTATGTGTGGACTCTTCCCTGTATGTGTGGACTCTTCCCTGTATGTGTGGACTCTTCCCTGTATGTGTGGACTCTTCCCTGTATGTGTGGACTCTTCCCTGTATGTGTGGACTCTTCCCTGTATGTGTGGACTCTTCCCTGTATGTGTGGACTCATCCCTGTATGTGTGGACTCATCCCTGTATGTGTGGACTCTTCCCTGTATGTGTGGACTCTTCCCTTAATGTGTGGAATCTTCCCTTTATGTGTGGAATCTTCCCTTTATGTGTGGAATCTTCCCCGTATGTGTGAACCCTTCCCCGTATGTGTGGACCCTTCCCCGTATGTGTGGACCCTTCCCCGTATGTGTGGACCCTTCCCCGTATGTGTGGACCCTTCCCCGTATGTGTGGACCCTTCCCCGTATGTGTGGACCCTTCCCCGTATGTGTGGACCCTTCCCCGTATGTGTGGACCCTTCCCCGTATGTGTGGACCCTTCCCCGTATGTGTGGACCCCTTCCCCGTATGTGTGGACCCTTCCCCGTATGTGTGGACCCTTCCCCGTATGTGTGGACCCTTCCCCGTATGTGTGGACCCTTCCCCGTATGTGTGGACCCTTCCCCGTATGTGTGGACCCTTCCCCGTATGTGTGGACCCGTCCCCCGTATGTGTGGACCCGTCCCCGTATGTGTGGACCCGTCACCGTATGTGTGGACCCGTCACCGTATGTGTGGACCCGTCACCGTATGTGTGGACCCGTCACCGTATGTGTGGACCCGTCACCGTATGTGTGGACCCGTCACCGTATGTGTGGACCCGTCACCGTATGTGTGGACCCGTCACCGTATGTGTGGACCCGTCCCCGTATGTGTGGACCCGTCCCCGTATGTGTGGACCCGTCCCCGTATGTGTGGACCCGTCCCCGTATGTGTGGACCCGTCACCGTATGTGTGGACCCGTCACCGTATGTGTGGACTCTCATCCCAGTTTTCTTTCTCTTTTACAGGCTGACCAGCTGACAGAGGAGCAGATCGCCGGTAATAATCTTCTGTCTTGTGTCCATGTGCATGTGGCCGGTTCTCTCTCTCTCTCTCTCTCTCTCTCTCTCTCTCTCTCTCTCTCTCTCTCTCTCTCTCTCTCTCTCTCTCTCTCTCTCTCTCTCTCTCTCTCTCTCTCTCTCTCTCTCTCTCTCTCTCTCTCTCTCTCTCTCTCTCTCTCTCTCTCTCTCTCTCTCTCTCTCTCTCTCTCTCTCTCTCTCTCTCTCTCTCTCTCTCTCTCTCTCTCTCTCTCTCTCTCTCTCTCTCTCTCTCTGTGGATTTATATTATTTCCATGTATGGCTAACAGTGAGACAGGGATGGGACGAGTTCCCTGAATAAAAGCAGAACTGGATCAGATGATTGAGTATTTTGTGAGTATAGATGTAGTTTTAGGGAACACGCCCTGTCCTGTCCTGTTGGAAGGGGTTAGGAACTGCAGGCAGAGGAACATGGGTGTGCCCCCCTCCTGTTTAGGAGAAACATCTCAATCATTCTGATGAAGTTACAATAGTTCAGCTTCAGTTATCAATTGTAGGTTTAAGTATAAAATTAGCTTTTCTTTTCTGTGGCTCACAATGGTCTGCAGTTGTTTCTACAGCTGTCATGGTGATAACGTCATACACAGCACAATAGATGCACATAATAGCTTGTGATGTATTAAACATGGACTGAATAAGATTCTGAATGAATTTCTTCTTAATTTTTGGTATTTTATATTTTTATGGCTCTTGAGGAGAGATGTTTATTTAAACCTTGTCTCTTGTTTTACGTTTATAATCATGGCTTTATGATTTACAGTAAAAAGTCTTAAACAATGACAAGAGAACCATATAGGTGATTGTGGTTTGTGTCCATAGTGACAGTCTGGTTATGGTGGAGTCAATTGAGATTAAGAGCTATTCCCTGAAGATGGTAGAAGTTCATGTTTCTGTGTTACGAAGTCTAGATGCTATATCAGCTCAATGAGGTCACGGTGGTGCATCTCTGAATGTCTTGAGATGTGACTTATCTCCATAGAAACGCATTGGAAGGTTTGCATACAGGTAGTGTAGGGTTTCATCTGTGTGAGGGGAAAGACGCGTAACAGAAAGCGATGTTTTTACATAAAAAGGAGGGCACGTTTCTCTTGCACAGGGTTTGTTTTCATAGCCATAGTTGGTTTTCTGTTGGTGTTCTTCTCAGCTTTAATCTTTTAAGCGGGTTAGTGTGTTTAAAGGATGGAGGATGTAATTCATCTAATGAGCCAACACGATTTTAATTGATGTGGAATTGATCACATATTAACTTGCCAAAATGGATGAAAAAAAGACATTTGTGAATGGCTTGTATGTAAAAAATAGGTTTGGTGTTTTTAACAGAACATTTTAATAATATTTTAATAGTTTTATCATGTTTTTGTCTGTGAGTTTTTTCTGTGGAACTTACCCCACTGTTTTTTTTTTTTTTTGTTTAATGATAAAATTCATTTAATATTTGTATTTATTTGAAATTCCCCTAACACAGCTTCCTGTTTTGTGTCTTTTTTTCCAGAATTCAAAGAGGCTTTCTCACTCTTTGACAAGGATGGCGATGGCACCATCACAACTAAAGAGTTGGGCACGGTCATGCGATCGCTCGGACAGAATCCCACTGAGGCTGAGCTGCAAGACATGATCAATGAGGTGGATGCTGATGGTAAGAACGTCTCCATAACTCCGTGATCTGACAAGTGGAGCGTATGTTATAACTCTTTCTGTCGGAAGGTAATGGAACGATAGACTTCCCTGAGTTTCTGACCATGATGGCGAGAAAGATGAAGGACACCGACAGTGAGGAGGAGATCAGAGAAGCATTCCGTGTCTTTGATAAGGTAACATTGTGCGGTTCTGGAATAAGTTGTAATGTCTTATGAAGTCTTTAACCTGGGACATCTTATGCTTTAGGATGGCAACGGATACATCAGTGCAGCTGAATTGCGTCACGTCATGACAAACCTCGGAGAGAAGTTGACAGATGAGGAGGTTGATGAGATGATTAGAGAAGCAGACATTGATGGAGATGGACAGGTTAACTACGAAGGTGAGTTTAGTTTTATTACCATGTTACTGAAAATGTAACGGACAACATTGTTTTCCAAAAGTTTCCAAACACAAGTTATTTGGCTGTTTATACTGAAATAAAACATGTGTTGACATGACAACATCACAACCAGTCAGAACATGTTTGACGTTAAATGTCAGTTTATGTTGGGTTGGGTTTCTACTATGGGAGGGGCTTACCTGTGTAACAGGTAAAATTGAAACCAAGTTTAAAAATAAAGTTGCTTGCTGATGATCTGCTTTCCCAACCCATTTCACCTTTATAAAATTGTTAAGTTAAGTAAGAGTTTTAGACCAATAAGATTCTACTGTGGGCGTGGCTTATCCGAGCAGCCCTGCACAGTTGCCTTGGATTATTTAGGACCTAAGTTTTTTTGTCTCATATCTGATCAGAACTTACTTAATAAATACGCTGCAGACAACAAAAATTGACTTCTGCGTTCTCTTTCTCTACAGAATTTGTACAGATGATGACGGCGAAATGAAGGCCTTGTACAGATCCTCTCTCTTCTATAAATAATTTGCCTTTTTTCTGTTTAATTTATCTGTAAAACATTAAGTCCCCTCCCCTCCCTTCTCCTGGCTGTCCAAAGGAGCTGCATGTAAACTGCATAGGATCTTCAGTCCTCATGTCCCTTTCTTTTGCTGTCATCGTGTTTTTGAGGTGGTGGTGCGGTTACACGATCAGGTGCTTGTTGCCGCGAAGAGGGACCTGTACATGACCTGTACGTAACGTCTGTCTGACCCCCTCATGCGTAGCAAGAGTGGATCCCTGCCAGCTGGTTGTCTCTTGACACGGATGTTGGCCGGGTAACAATGTAGAGGCGTAACTCTGCATGGACTATGGACTAAGTATATAATATATATATATATATTATTATATATATATTTATATATGTGAAATTTCTCAGTTTGCACTACTGCAAAAAAGAAAAAGAAAAAGACACGGGTGTATCTTCACAATACTCGTATATAAACTCTTTTGTATCTGCTGTTCTCTACCAAGAACTTGTTTGAATCTTACAATGCTTTTTAATGTTTTATTCACTTATTCACGGTAGTTTTCTTTTTACTTTCCTTTTTTAAAGCCACTTAATGGCATTGTCATGCCTCAGATAGTCCATTCCAGGTTGTTTATTTGTTTTCAAATAAAATTTAATATTTACCCATATTGAAAAGTTTCTTTGTTTGTAAAATATTGTCAAGCTTCTAAAGGCACTTCTGTAATTAATTTTTCATATGGGAGTTGATTTTGAGTCGTTTGAAACCACAAGTACTAATTTTCCTAACCAAAATACTTACAATATTTATAGTAATAGTTAAACTTAATTTGTAAATCACAATACGAATCACTAGCTTGTAAAACGTGTTCACAGGATAGGATTGGGCCAATGCCTTCATGTTTAAAAAAACTCCTGAATGACAATTGTTGTAAATGTCATCTATATTTTAACAAACCTCTCTTATTGCACCTCACTAAACTAGTTAGTCATAAAAAAGCTTTCTAGATTACGTCACTGAATGCTGTGTGTTGTGAATTTAGTGTAACATGTTGTTTTAATTTATTCACTCACTTTAAGACCCACTTCAAACTGAATATAAAGAGGCTAAAGCTTATTACAATGAGAAGACTGAACAATGACACATGTCAGTTTTCAAGCGCACCGGTACAGCAGGTTTTATAATCCATAAACACCGGACTCTTCAGAATCTTGTTACTAACATGTGTTCCACTGTAACCTAGCAACAGTCCCAGAGAGGGAAAGAGATGCTGCTCCGCTCAACAGCTTCTGCCATCCATGTGTGACAACCCCATAAAAATAACACAACTGATAGTAACTTATGTCTGTTTCTGCACACAGTTTGTTATTACACAAGTAATAACAGATATCTAAGTGCTTAATTTTGGGTCTTTTTTTTCAGGAAAGGAACATAGAAACAGGAGCTTAAATTTCCTTTAATGACGGGCAAACCCAAATGACTTTTTAAAGAACAAAAAATGTATATTTTGGAGAATGTTGGTTACCAAATTACATTTACCCTCCTTGACATTCACTATAAGGACACAAAATCATTAAAGCATTAATAAGATTCTTTAGTGTTCTGTAGAAGTAAGAGTCATATACTGTATAGGGTTAAAATGACATGAGAGAGAATAAATCATGACTGAATTTACATTTTTACTTGAACAATTCCTATAAGCAAGCGTTTCTGTTTGCTCTTTGTTGAATAACTTTCATCTGCATTGTATCATTTAAGGAACCGCATTCAAAAGAGCAAACAAGAGAGTAAAACACATGTATCCAGTGCTCTTGATGAATAGTTAAACAGTTTTAGTATCTAAGCAACGTGTCCTCCCGTTGAGGTGTCTATAACAGGTGAAAAAACAACCATGAGCACAGGAAGAGAGAAAACATTACCCACAGGTGTAAACAGGGTAAGTTTGACAACATAAACTGCTATAATGCTATATAAGGGTCATAAATTACAAACCTCCAGCAACAGTTTGTGTGACAGCTGGGCTCTTTTTTATTTTGAATGCATTATGAAAATGTCTCTAAATGTCCTCATAGGTTACATGTTAAATATGGACTGGTTTCCCAAAATTCAGTCATGATTTCTTCATTCTAAAATCATACCAAATGTATATATGATTTGGTCTTATGCGACAAAAACAAGATATTTTTACAAATGTCTTTTGTGTCCCTAAAATGGATTCAATAGGGTCCAGCGATGTCCGGATAACAACATTCTTCAAAATATCTTCTTTGTTTTCTTCAGAAGAAAGAAAGTTTGGTTTGAAATGACTTGAGTAAATAAATGATGAAATAATTCTCATTTTTGTCAAAATGTTAATTTAAGAATCAATTTAGGAATTGGTTTTAAAATTATTTTTATTATTTTTTTAAGATTTGCAAGAATTTGCCTGAAGTGTTTTTAAAAGGATGGATATTGATTTTGTTATTTCACTTTTCAGAATCATGACAAGGACATGTATAACGATAGAAGTGGTTGGTGGAGAAACACTATTAAGGTACGAGATATTCTCAAAACATCCAGCCATATGTTCTGATAAAAATAGTCAAAATGTGTCACCAGTTATGGCGAACACATGAAGAGTTCACAAAAAACAAACTCATTATGCTGAAATAAGAAGCTTTGATCTCATACCTCTCTTTTTTTTACATGCATCTCTTTATGATCTCCATATCTACCATCAGAACTCTCCCAATCCTGGCAGTTACAACATCCGAGACTTTATTAATGATATTGATCTCAATCCTGTGAGGAAGACATATGGGTTTAAAAGCAAAGGACGAGATAGCCTCATGATGGGTGTACGTAGAGGAGACGTGTTACTACCCGGGGCATACAACTTCACCGACTCGACCAATGAGGTTCTCCGCCGTCAAGCCACTTACTCATTCAAAACCTGCCCCAGACCTGATAACTACACTTTAGGGATAAGAGATAAAGTAAGTCTGTTCAATATATCATCCCACAAGCTGAGGAAATCCTGAGTTTAGTAACTTCCTCAGCCAGAAAACATGAATGCTGAGGTCACTCTAACATATAAGTCTACTTGCGGGAACATGAGACATTTATTTAATTTTTGAACACCATTAGAAGTTAAATATATACCTTCGTTAAAACTGAAATTGGATTCTCAAATCAACAGTAAAATATAAAACTATTACTGCGTTATAAAAGAAAATGTCAAATCTATTCTTCTAATTGTTTTAAATCATTGTTTTGATGCAGGATATTGACCTTTCACCTGGTCATTATGATGTCACAGAGAAGCCCATCACTAAATCTCCCTGCAAGTGAGTAAAACCAGACTCCGCACACTGTCACACACTTCTCAGAGAACATCACACTCAGTTTCTGTGTTTATCTCACTTCACAAGTAAAGAAACACATCTCAGTCACTTTAGTGCTCGACTAGAAAGACATCAGGTTTATTGTGAGTCCATTACAGGATTCTCACTTGTCATATCAGGTGAATCTTGTGCGTTTTGGAGAAGATTATGAGATAAATGTTGGGTTGAAAGCTTGCTACCGTTTACCAACAAATGCGTTTATTCCAACAGACTTTTGTGAGATCATCTAAAATAAGCTCTTTGGTTAACAAGTGTTTTGACACATGTTTGTCTATCAAGATCATCTTTACAGATGAACACAATATTGTAAAACTAAAAACAAACATGTATGTCCTTGCCAATGTAGTCACGTTGAGCAACTTGTTAATAAACAGTCGTTTGAAGCTTTTAAAATGACAAGCGAGTTATAAATGGTTAACTATGACATGCTTTATGTCATAGAATAAAATTAAAATGAAAATAGTTTTTGTTAATCATAGATGTTATTTCAGACCTTAAATCAAAAGTCCAAAATCAGATGAAATATATATACATTGTATATACATACAAATATATACACATATACATTGCCACTGTATATTATAAAAGAAGAACTGGACTGAAAAAAATGGGTCAGTAATTTGATCATGTATGGTTCCAAATGTTTAAATGTCATTGGTTTAAAATATTTCCTCTTGAAATTTGAAGTAAAGTTGTTAAAAATGATTCAGCAATTCCAGTAACCCATTTTTTTCAGTGTGATATTATCGCTAAAATAAGTGTATAGTGGAACACGTTCAGTGTTCATGTGTAATATAACCCACCAAACCCACCCAAAGAGAAAACGACATATAAAAAAGTATACTTTCTTCATTTGAGAAATTTTGAAGAAAACTATTATTGAGTTTTGTGCTAAACCCTCATATTGTTCTCTCTGTTTTATCCACTGCATTATATTCACTTATCTAATGTCATTAATATCTTATTGTAGACACGTGATGTTCCGGTCAGCGGTTCAGAGGGTCAGTTTTCTCCCTGTGAGTGTCCTCTTACACTGTGATAAAAACCTCTCTCTATGTGTTTATTACAGCAACCTTTGCTAATGCTTTAGAATATTTAGTAAAGCGTGTAAGCTCCTGAGGGCGAGGTTCATGTGAGATTCATGCGAGGTTCATGTGAGATTCATGCGAGGTTCATGTGAGATTCATGCGAGGTTCATGTGAGATTCATGTGAGATTCATGTGAGATTCATATGAGGTTCATGTGAGATTCATGCGAGATTCATGCGAGGTTCATGTGAGGTTCATGTGAGGTCCATGCGAGGTTCATGCGAGGTTCATGCAAGGTTCATGCGAGGTTCATGCGAGGTTCATGTGAGGTTCATGCGAGGTTAATGCGAGGTTGGTTCATGCGAGGTTCATGCGAGGTTAATGTGAGGTTCATGCGAGGTTCATGTGAGATTCATGTGAGGTTCATGTGAGATTCATGCGAGGTTAATGTGAGGTTCATGCGAGGTTCATGTGAGGTTCATGTGAGGTTCATGCGAGGTTCATGCGAGGTTCATGTGAGGTTCATGTGAGGTTCATGCGAGGTTCATGCGAGGTTCATGTGAGGTTCATGAGAGGTTAATGTGAGGTTCATGCGAGGTTCATGCGAGGTTCATGCGAGGTTCATGCGAGGTTCATGTGAAGTTCATGCGAGGTTAATGCGAGGTTGGTTCATGCGAGGTTCATGCGAGGTTCATGCGAGGTTCATGCGAGATTTATGTGAGGTTCATGTGAGGTTCATGCGAGGTTCATGTGCGATTCATGCGAGGTTCATGCGAGGTTCATGCGAGGTTCATGCGAGGTTCATGCGAGGTTCATGCGAGATTCATGTGAGGTTCATGTGAGGTTCATGTGAGGTTTATGTGAGGTTAATGTGAGGTTCATGCGAGGTTCATGTGAGATTCATGTGAGGTTCATGTGAGATTCATGTGAGGTTAATGTGAGGTTCATGCGAGGTTCATGTGAGGTTCATGCGAGGTTCATGCGAGGTTCATGTGAGGTTCATGTGAGGTTCATGCGAGGTTCATGTGAGGTTCATGAGAGGTTAATGTGAGGTTCATGCGAGGTTCATGCGAGGTTCATGCGAGGTTCATGCGAGGTTCATGCAAGTCACTGGTTTTACACCTTATGAGTGGTGATGCGAGCGTGCTGGTGCTGGTTGGTTATCTGAGATCTGCTGGCAGCTGTCTGCCGTTGACAGAACAATGAGGATGATAAACCATCCTCTGGGTCTCATTAGAATGAACGGTAGGGACTTGTGTGGTTTTGAGTGTGTGTCGTTGTGTGTGAGACAAGTGTTGTGTCAGAGGTTAAGTAGTGAGGAAACCTCAAGCTTAATCTGAAGATGACAGATCAACAGCAGATGGGCAGGTTTTATTGCTCAGGGGTTTACTCTTTCATAGTTCAGGACCCTTGATGGAAGTCTTTTAATTAGAATAAATCAAAATCTAGTTTAGCTTCCTGAGGAACATGTAGTTCATCATGAAGGATCACAAGTAAATGATTATTTAAAGTGCTTTTCCAATCGCTACAAATCCATTTGATTCGTTATTATACAAATGACATTCTAAACATTGACCCATGTATTTTGGGTAATATTCAATTTATTCTGTTAAAAAAGTCTGAACATGTTAAATAATGATTGTTTAATGAAAGTTTTATATCAAGACACTACAAATCCATGCCCAAAAAATCTCTATTTTATGTCGTTTAAAAAACAAGAGAAACTAGAAAAAGAGAACATCAAAAGTTTTAATAAAGTTTCAACAGGTTCAGATTTTATAGCAGTTTGAAAGAAAGTTGCATCTTGCAGTACATTTTATACTAGAAAACATAGTGATATTTCAAAGTCATATTTCAACTGTATATTTTTGTTTTCCGATCTAATATAGAAAAAGATATTTGGAAGAATGTTTCCAACTGAAGAGTAATTGGACCCCATTGACTATGAAAGTATGAAAAATATAAATGCTACTTAAAATCACCTACATTCTTCAGAATATCTCACTTCTTTGTTAAACAAAACAAAGAAATTGAAAGGAGAAGTAACACACTTCTTAGTTTCTGTCAATCTTTTTGAGTAGCTGTAGAATCGTGTTATTTGTATCTCTGAATAGTATTTAGTTCTTACATTAAGAGAAGACAGATACAGCGTTATGATTGTTTCTGGATAAAGTCTCATAATCAATCGTCTCATGAGGAATTCTCCAGGAATATATACACTGATACTCGTGATCTTCTAAGTTCTCTGATTGGTGTGTGGACGGGATTTTACGGGTGAACGGCCAATAAATAACATTTAATAATTGATTTAATAACATCTGCAAGTTAAATAAAAAAAAACTTTCTGAAGTCTTTGGCAATACTGAGGAGTGTATTGGGAACAGAAATATTTCATCTTGCATCTATCTCTAATTTTACTTTTTATGCAAATAATGGGTTCCAAGAATTATTGGTTATAAAAAGTCTTCAAAATATCCTTCTTTGTGTCCAACAGAACAAGGAAATGTTTATTGATTTGAAAAATGATGTAATTTGAATGAAATATTTCTTTAAGTGTTTGTTATTCTTGAGAACACAAAACAAATATTGTATTTATATTTATGACGGAATATTACATAGTACAAATATATATTGTTTGTTGTGTTGGAGTGCTTGTTTTGAATTTTTATTGAATCTGGCTTGACACATTAATGAATTAACATCTCAGTGCCTCTATAGACATGAATAGTATGGCAGTGATCTGCTGGTATCTGGGAGAATGTTGAGATGCACTGGTCTGATGCCTGTAATTCCATCAAAAGTTGACCTCATCAGGAAGCGGTTTCCCTGTCTCACTATAACACAGCCAGCACAGTTTGACCTGGTGTTCATCGGACAACTGGATCGAGTGAGCTCGCCGGAGGAATTAAATAGCATCTCAGGTTTTGAGAAGTGAAGATCTTTTTCTCACCGGTGTATTTGAAGGCATATAAATATATTTGTGTTGGTGGATTGACTTTAAATGTTATGTTCCTTTAGTCAGATCTTAAAGGAATAAGGGCCTAAAATAATTGTCTGGATTATCATTTTAATTTCTGTCTTTAAATGTCATATCTGTTTTTTGGCATTGATGGGTACAGAAGGAAGGACCGGCACCAGGACAATACAACCTGAGACCAAGCACGGGCGCAGTGGTCACTTCCTGTTTCAGATCCACAGTTCCCCGACTGTACAGTAAACACACTGTGAGTGAAAACAAACACTTTACCGTTTAGAGTCATTATTATTGGTTAAAATAGTGTTTGTTTGTTTTTGTTAAGGGAACTCCAGGACCTGGTGTGTATGAACTGACATGTCACAAAGGTCAACGGATGAGTACTGGGGTCAAAGTGCACTGGGCTCATGACCTCCTGTATCGCAACATACCCTAAACTTTACCATTTAATGATGTTAATTAAGTAAAAATCAACATTTACATCTTATTTATTACATAAATTGCAATTAACGGCATATATACATATTTCTCAAAATAAAAATGTGTCAAAGATTTTGCTTCCAACCGAAAGATATTATTGAAGAGACCCTATATAGTAAAAATGATACAGTAAAGAGGTCTTTTTCATTTACTCTAGGTCATAACCAGTTTTGCAATCCAAACCTCCACATCTAGTTGCCTTGCTTGTATTTTTTCCAAGATTAGATCATTCTTGTGGAGTTCACAGCTCAGGATTTCAGTTGTGGTGTCTCTGGCATGTCATGAGCCTGCTGCAGTGTGACCGCCCATGTAATGAACAAAGCATTCTGATGACTCTCACATAACTCATTCAGCTTTAACAAACAATGTCACACAATAAACCAGCTGTTTACACACCCAAACAACAAATAAAAAAATAAAATGTATTTATTTAACAAATATATATTTGTTGTATTATACCAATAAGTTTAACAAATCTATTAAAATATTTAATTTTATTTACTGACATAAAAACACAATTTAACAGCGTATTAAATTAACTTAAAAGCATTTAAATGTAAATTTGTTTGTATTGTTAGTTGCTTTACTCAAAGACACAGTAAACTTTTATTCAGTGTATAGAGAGAATGAACATGCAGGTTAATGGTTCCCATGTTTTTAACAGAACAGGTAAAAACACAAACATAATAATAAATGTATTGTTTAAATGTGTTTTAATGTGGTAAGTCCTTTTATCGCTTAAAGCGAATCTTAGACCATCAAAATAACATATTTAAAGAATACTTTTTTCTGTGTTATATGCAAGTTAAGTCCACCACCGCTCATTGTCACTCAGCAGCTCCAGACGCTACTAAAACTGAATGTGAAACTGAGCGCAGGATCAGCCGTGCGATCATCATCCATGTCAAAACTGTTGATCCACAGAATTAAATGAGTTGATTTGATTGGTAACAGGTTTATGATGTCATTACAGAGGTAGTTTAAAACAACACTTTCAAAATCGTCTTTGGTAAATTTCAGTTTTATAAAGAAAAAACAAAAAAAAACTTTGACAAACACCTACATTTTTTAAAATCCAAACTGAATTTAGTGATAAAATGCAGCTTTAATTTTTATGAGATAATGATTTCTTTGAAGTCATACAATGTAAAAAGCTTATGATAATTAGAGAAAGGCCGCACCAGATACTTCTCAGCTCACTTTATTTAGATATTATCGCACAGTTTTGTATTCTGTGATGACCTGCAGCATTTAAACATTAAATACTCCCTTATTGTATAGTTCCCTTATTGTATAGTTGTATAGTTTTTATCTTATTTACTGTTAGTGTTATCTGTATGCACCGGGGGACTGAGAGTAACGCAATTTCGATTTTCTGTATGTATGTACTGTACATGTGGAAGAATTGACAATAAAGCAGAACTTGACTTGACTTGAAATAGTTTTACTGAGTGACAGAAACTCTAGTGTAATTATTGAGCAAACTCTAAAGTGGAATATAATCATTGCAACATGTGGACACGCTTACCAAGTGTTTATTCTCTCAGCTAAAATCCATTCTTAAAATTGTTATTCTTCCCAAAATAGTATGTGTGTAGAAGTAATGTGCAGTCAGGTGACTGATTTAGAGCTTTAACCAATCACGTGAGTCGTTTTTAACGGGGTCATATTCAGACTCAATATCAGGCAAGACAAAAGTGACTGAAGGCCTCGTATCATTTTACATAGCAATGGACAGGTGTTGGTACTACATCACTGGTCTTTTATATGACCCATAATACTTTTAAAGTAGATGGGCTGGGATGAGACAAGCTTGAGATGAACCATTGTTTGTGAAATATGAACAACACCACTTGTGAATTGGCTTAGTTTCGTTTGATGGAAACAACAACTGGTCAAGAACACCAAGTGTAAGAGTCACGACCTTGCAGCTATAGATTATGGTATGGAAGTTAGCTCTTTAACAATAAACAAAGCTTGGGTGTATGAAAGGATTATGTCATGTCTTTAACAACCTTTACAGTACAAAGTGGACTAGGATGGGATTGTGTGGCTGGGATCAATATTTGCAAGCAAAGTACGAGACATTTTTGAGACGTTTTTATTATTGGTGAATAATAAAGCAATCCACACTGAAATGTAAAACTGAATAGATTTTTGGTTTTGTTTAAACTCATCTCTTACAGTTGGGATTCTAGAGAAACTAACAGATAGTGAGTGATAAGAATCTCAATGTTTACTCTCAATGTTAAATATAACATTTTACAAATCAATGTATACATAGTACCAAAAGTAATATTGTTGACAGTTATTCACATATAATAATTAAACTTTCAATTTTGACTGTTTATTTTCATCTTTGCCATTTAAGTTTAAAGCTGTTTCTTTTAAATGTTGTTTAACTTCTGAAAACATACGGCAAATTCACTAATTTGGGGTTACTTTAAGGATATCTGTGTTCCTTAAAGATTTGAATAGCTACTATAAAATCAAACATTTGTATTATATTTAACTGTGGCATTGAAGATGAAGTAAGTCTTATTAATCTGCGATCCTCAAACGGAGAAGAGTTTTGCCTAAACTCTTCCATTAACCAGATCAAAGTGAATGTAAGGTATAGATAAATATATAAATATTACTGGAACCCTGTGTTGACAAGGCACAACCACAACATACATATGTTAAGATCATTGAGTTTGTATCTAAATGCACTTTTGTTTCTGTACACATGAGCCCTATGTCAGCTAGCTTCATATCTTTCCACCCTTTTCCTAAAAACCCCAGGTATAAATCTCTGGGGCGGCCAGCTGTCAGAGCTGTAACTCAGTCTGGACACCTGACCTCCTGCGACTCCTGCTTTCTGGCCCAGTCTGATGAAGAGTACCAGGGTTGATCTGCCACCTGTGAGTAACCAGAGAGCCACCCCGAGGTCTGGATCACAATAACACACGGTCAGGTACACAACACAGAGAAACAGGAGAACTCTCAGAATGAAGATTGCTTTTTATTTCAGTTCATCCATTCAGATGAATTAACAACTGAACATAACAAACATTTTAGTAATGACCTGCCTGCCCTTCAAAAAGTCGAAATAATCTGTCCTTTAAACACATCTACCTACAATCATAGTATGATTGTCTTTCTTCTAAAAAACACAAAAAAGATATTAATAAGTATGTTGGTTACTGAAAAGTGGTGGCTAACACTCACTTCTATAATATAAACACAAAACAAAGTGAATGAGCTCCAAATCAGTATCCCAAAAATGTTTTTTGTGTTCTGCAGTAGAAAGACATAATTCATATTTTTTAAATTATATGATATGAAAAGCTATAATGTAATTAATATCTACAGGGTACGTTCTCTTTGAACTTCTTACAATTTCTCTATACATTTTTATCAGTTGTTTTAACTGTAATCAACTGTAATGTAAAATTCATGGATAATATACTATCAGCGAATATTCCTGGAACTTGTTTCCAGTATAGTCTGATAATCAGAAGATCTGTTTCGCATATTTCATACTTTGCAGGAGAATACAAGGCAGTGATTCAGCTGAAGTAATGCAGACTGGGCAGAAAGACTTGTTTGAAACAACAGAACTGAAAGACGACACTGTGAAACGTGTTCCTTTGTGCCAGGAGAACATGTGGGCATATATAGTGCGAATAAACAAGAATCCCACTTACTGTATAACACTTACATAAAGCAGCTCAATGCTCTGCTATCCCTAATTAACATCTTGATCCCGACATCTCACAGAATCGGCAAAAATAGCCCACTGCTGTTTTCCATGAAGCTTTAGACCCACGTGCTAAAGATCCAACACCCTCTCCAGAAACTCAAACACGGCCTGGCTGCTAAGCAACCGCTGCCGCCCAAGAGAAAATAGACTACGAGTTTAACCAAAAGCACTGGAAATATTACATAAGATCTCTTTAAACGTCTGCGCCGCAGGGCTGGAACTGATGCGGAATGCAAAAGAACACAATGACACAGAGAGGATTTTACAATCGTTGTTAAATTAAACAATCTTTAACCAGCACATACATATGGATACATACATACATCGTCGAAGAAAGATGTGAGCGAGACACTGAAATATTAAAAGTCCCTGAGAGAGAATGCAGCATTACAACAAACAACGGCCTTACAATAAAGATCTAAGAAATCATGTTCAGTCATTACATCAGAATTATTTCCATTTGTGTACTTTGTTCTTAAGGGCGATTTTGCGCAATGTGTTTACGAAACATAAAATTCCATCATTTCAATAATAAAACATTGAATTATAGTGAATAATATGGATTTGTTATACAGTGCTCAAGTCTGAATATCATGATTTGCTCCACTCACATTGTATGTAGTGTACAAGTGTGTAAATGATGTGTGTCTGAAGTGTTATCAGAGTTCTCGTGGGATGATGGTAAAGGGTCGAATGGGGCAGCTGGACTCTAACTCCAGTGCTGTAAGGAAGCAGTCCGGAGCCTGTGAACTGCCTCTGCTCTGTAACGCCTCCCCCAGACTGCTCCAGGCCTCGTGTGCTGTGTTCTGAACCTGTATGGCATCCCTTAACACCTTCTCCCCGAGACCAACACGGCCCGTACGCACCAACAGCTTTCCCTGTGGACATAACGGGAAGGGACATTACGAGACATATACGTGCAATTAAGAAAAAATGAATATTTTTATGTGCAGAGTGAATCACCTCAAAATTACATTTCTTTTCTGCTACTTTTAGTCCCAGACACTTTTTAGAGAGGTAACTCATTTAAAAAAGCATCTCATTACATTACCATAGGTACATTAGGTGAATTAGCAAAAAAAAAGCCATTGAAAAGGTTCAAATAGCAAATGTGTGAATGTGTTCCTAGTTCAGTTTAATAAATGTGACCCTGCCTGTGAAAAGCAGACTATAGTCGGAAAATCCATTTCTGAAAAATGAGGATTCAAGTTTGATTTGACCTATTCATTTTACTATGATTTGGTAACTTGCTTTCTCAGTCAATATTAATAATATTTGTGTAAAACTACATGTACTTAAAGTTTAAAGTGCATATTGTTAATGTTTAAAACCCAGAATGTGAGAGTTCAATAAAAAAATTCAAATCCTTCTCAGTAAAACCTTTGTTTGTTCAAAAAAGAATAAAAAGAACAGAACAGAACAAAACAATGGAGCAAATATATTGAAGACAGATAATACATGTTCCTTAAGGGCTACATAATATAATATAAAATATAATATAATAGGTAATGTGTTTACACAATGTTCTCTATAATGTTGTGATCAGGAATCGTTAAGGTGTGTCTCATGAGGTGTGGAAACCGATCAAACATGTTATTAATATTATTTATTTCAACAAATAAACTCTGTGTTGTATATGTAATCAGATATACATATTAAAGCATTTATCATGCTCATAAAAACACTTTTATTGCTAGATCTGAAGAAGCCGGCATCAATTTTATTCTAAATTGCGTAAAACGCTAAATGGCATTCAAAGTGTTTTTGTAAACAATGGAAAGTGTGTCCACGTTATGTTTGTGTAAGTGTATGTATGCCTTAGGGTGTTCCCACATTTAACTGTTAATAATCCTGCCAACAACACCATGATTTACGCATTTCAATTACATCTCCTCAGCACACACACGCACACATAAACAGTGTGAGAGAACACAGCATCTGAAAATCTGACTGCTGAAAACACTGTCAGGCCTAATGACCAAACACAGGTCAGCTGGAGCATCCTCTGGCGACTCTTGGGTTTCTGGGCCATTTACTTGCAAGGCTTAAAGGCAGAACATAATAAAACAAACACAAACACAGGTTTGTCAAGTGTAAATAGACCTAAAGGCCTTTCAGGAAACGGATGGATTCGAGTTTTAAACGGCTCGATGGCACAAACTGTACTGATGGTGGCAGAGGTGCCAAATGTTGGTTTGGGTTCATGCCCTCCATCTGAACCCCGAGATAATCCAATGGGATACTCATCTGATCCATCTGGTATCAGCTTGGCTTACAGGGGAAAGTTACTCTTGCTACAAATCTGACCACATTATTCATTTATACACAAATTAAATATTGCACAAGGTTAGACTTCTTTTGTTCACTTTGCCTTCTCTACTGGCTCATTCATGTGTGTTTGCTTCATTTTAGTTTTTTTTAATTGAAATCACAGTTTTTAATGGAAATTATATGTTGAGGATATATGCAATAAGAATGTGTGTCTCCAGTTACAATCAAACAAATAAGATCCCATGTGATTTGATGAAAATGTGAAGAGAAACATGTCCTAAAACATTTATGACTTCACTTATGAGGAAACCCTGCATGAAAAGGCCTTAGCACTTATTCTTGCCATTATCAGCTCTCTCATTCAGTTGCCTGGTTGCTAGGCATTCCATAAACCCCTGAGAAGGAGTGAAGTGTTATAAATAATGTATCTGCATTATCTAATCAACTGACAGACCAATGTCAGAGAGCAGAAGAGAGAGTGTGTGTGTGTGTGTGTGTGTGTGTGTGTGTGTGTGTGTGTGTGGACATTGCATACTGTGTGTGTGTGTGTGTGTGTGTGTTTCTGTGTGTGTGTGTGTGTGTGTGTGTGTGTGGACATTACATACTGTGTGTGTGTGTGTGTGTGTGTGTGTGTGTGTGTGTGTGTGTGTGTGTGTGTTTCTGTGTGTGTGTGTGTGTGTGTGTGTGTGTGTGTGTGTGTGTGTGTGTGTGTGTGTGTGTGTGTGTGTGTGTGTGTGTGTGTGTGTGTGTGTGTGTGCGTGCGTGCGTGTGTCCAGTGCTGAGTCACAAAGCTCTGATGAGGTTTATCCCCATTTGACACAACATCAGAGATGAGACTGCTGTAGAACGTATGTCTCTATTGAAATCTCTGCAGATTCTTTTATTTTATATCAAACTGTCATTTGAAAACTCTTACTCAATACTCCCAGATTATAATTCTAAATTACCAAACACAGTCATCAACACAGCATTCAGAAAAATACCCTAGCGACAGGCTGAAAAAGCTTAGCAACACACAGTAAACAACTGACAGATGCTAATAATCATGTAAAATAATGTAAACATCATGCTAAACAGGTGAAATAATGTAAACATCATTCTAAACAGGTTAAATAATGTAAACATCATGCTAAACAGGTTAAATAATGTAAACATCATGCTAAACAGGTTAAATAATGTAAACATCATGCTAAACAGGTGAAATAATGTAAACATCATGCTAAACATGTAAATAATGCTAGCACGAAGCCAAAACATGCCAGCATCATTGTAATCACCCAGATAGCACAAGATCTCTGCTAATGATCTAATAAAACTGCTGTGTAACAAACATCTGATAAATGTGTTTTACTTCATAAACGTCTCACAGACATCTTCTAGAGGTTCAGTGACATCTGATGGCAATACCACCCAGCCCTAGCTACTATCATGTTAATCATGTTAAAATTTGTTGACCTCACAGCATTTTTGCATCTTTCTAAAAAGTGTTGACAACACAGGAAAGTTGTGTATAATGAACACCATAAAATGGGATCAAAAGTACAAATGAATTTCCTGTTGATATAAAATCTGATGTGTATTAATGACTGTGTCCTGTGATGTCACAGTGAAGCGTATGGACTATGAAGGGCATCACCATCTAGCTCAGAGTTGGTTCTCATCAGCTCTGGGAATGGATAGTGTACGTCTTTTATCCAAAAATAGCAGGCAACTGTTCTCTGATAGGCCAAATATATTGAGAAAAAGGCTTAACTCCAGTTACTCCAGTGTAGATGAGTAATGAAGGGCCTGACATTATACAGTCACAATGAAAGAAGAGAGTGGAGGCAGACCTATTGTTAGCTCACACATTTCTCAGATTTTCCTCCGACACAGCATCAGTAAAATCATCCACTGGTGAAAAATATTTCAGATCCAGGAGAGTATAGAAAAAAAAAATTTGGGGGATTATTTTTATCCTCATACACATTATCGTATAGTTGTGATAGTCAGCATATATTTGGTTTAAAAGCTTATTTAAAGTTCCCATGAACTATAAATCCAACTTGTATATGTTCATCTAACAAATGTTATTACTTTATATTTTTTAGAGATGGAACAATGTTTGCTAACAAAGATTATTTTGTTAATTATGTTTAAATTCAAATCCAAAACGTACACAATTCAGTTCTCAAGAAACAGAAGTTCCCAGCAAATAAATCATGTGAAAGCGTTTGTTTACTCTATTTATGTATAGTTGCTTGTAGTATTTAAAGTTGTTTTAATTGTATGATGTTTCATGATTGTCACCATGACTAATGTTTGTGTTTCTGGTGTCTATGTGATATGGTCTTATAGCTCTAACCCTGAAAGTGAACTCAACACACAATACTTGAGCAGTCTTCATTAAGTTAGAGTATGTTTATAATATTAATTATAGAAAGTATGTTATATTTATACTTCAGTCTATCGTTGATGAATTCACAAATTTGCACATGGTCCAGCTAGTTTAGGTTGGTTCAACTGATTTTTCTTTTTTGTAATGATTATACACATTGTGTTGAGAAAACTACTTGAACTACAGTTGAGTAAACCAGAAAAAGCTAAGGGAAATTATTGATTACATTTTTGTTGCTGTGTGAGCAACACTTTTATTCAATGTGGCCGATCATTTTTGACCATCAACCATAAACATTTGATGTGTTTTTCTATGGAACTGCTGATTCGACTGGGGCAGACAACACTGCACACTGCTCAAACATCATTGTTACACGTGTTTGTGTGAATCTCTTGTGTCTGTGAATGTGTGTGTCACTCACTAGATGCAGCAGTATGCAATGTCCTCTAGGGTTGATGGCGAGAGCTTCATCATACAGAGTTTTAGCCTCTGTATCACTGCCTCTGAGCTCAGACAGACGGCCTTTCAGCATCAGCACCGAATGTGAGGTGGGAAAGAGAGTTCCTGCCTCCTGCACACAAAACTGAGCTTCTTTTCTTCTGCCATCAGCGATGAACAACTCCCCTGTGTGCCATATGACATCATAATGTCAGAAATAAACCATGTTGACATAACAGTGACATCTTATAAACGTCATATCATAAAATCTGCTTTCTGTGATATCAGGAGATTCTATTATTGATGTCATGCATCTAGTGTATGATGATTCATCTTCACAAAACAGCTTGGACTACACGCCTGTGACACAGCCATCTGCAACATCAACACTCTCAGTGATGTGTTCACTGTCACGTCATTATTACTCTTTCTCTCTGTGAGTAAAGGAGTAAATATAAACAAGTTCCATCATTTTAGACTCCAACCTGAGAATCTTGCAAATATGGTATTTTCTTCCGCGCAGGTTTTAGAAAATGACAAAACTGTGATTGCAAACCCCTCCCTTTAAAACGTCTCTCTCACACACGGAGGGATATTCATCGTCATGGCTAAATAAGGCCATGTGTGGAGCGTTGTGTACGCTCAGTTCCTCAAACACAACTCTGGCATTAAGACATTAACACATCCTTAAAACTACATCCCATTAACCTAACTCAACTGTAATAGTTTTTTACAATTTAAATGTACATTCATGTGTTGGTAAGATGCTGTTATCCAAATTAAATGTGTGTTTTACTACATATTGCCTTAAAATCAAACCAATGATTCTTGTTGTTTGCACTAAGAATACTGTAAACTATCAACACATTGTTTTAACAAATCTGTCAAGAATGCAAAAATGGAGGATTTTAAAATAATTGAAATATGTCGTCTGCTTTCCCTGGGCCTTTACTATTTTTATCAGTATTACATCACAGCCATTCTCTTATGTCAATGCACTGATCTACATGGGCTTTAAAATTCTCTCGGTTATACAGAACAAGGATGTGTTCCATTTTAGACAGGAAATGAACCCATGCCAGAGGAATGTTGGGAATGGGAACAAGAGGGCACAAACACCCACTATAAGATCCCTGGGAAATGCACTTCATGAGGCGCAGCGTATTAATAACGCAATAACAACATCTGCATAGTGCTTAAAATGTCCCAAATGTATTTACTGAATCAATTGAAAATCTTAATCCTTTTCTTGTTGTGCATGGTTTGGTTCATTCAAAGCAAAAAACAAGTTTGTTTATTAAAACGAAATAACCTGGTGTTCATGAAAAAAGGAAAATTTAAGTTAAAAAAATTATATATTTATGTTGATGCTGCTGCCTAATAAAGTTAAAGGGATGAAGATGAAAATTCTGCCCTCATTTCATCTTCTTGTCAATTTACACCTGTTAAGAGTTTCTTTCTTCTGCAAAACAGAAGTGATAGTTTACCAAAAAAATTAACATTTTTACAAATTTACATGCAGATCAGAAAGAAGATAATTGAAAGAATGTGGGTAACTGGCACCAATCACTTGCACTTGCTTTGTGAATAAATGCCACTGCAGCTCGCCTTGGAACATTCTTCAAAATATCTTCTTTCTGATCTGCATGTACATGATTACAGAATTTAAATTTTTTGGTAAACTATCACTTATCAATTAATCATTAGCTGAAGCTTTTATCCAAGGCAATTTACAAGTGAGGTTCACAAATGAAAGTTTTTTTGTAACCAATAAAAAAATTGAGATGGTAAGAGTTTTTAAAGAGTCAGGTGTAGATGGAAAATATATGTCTTTTGGTGATTTATAAAGATGGAAACGGAATCCGAACGTGTTATTAGCATTGTAACATGTACATAAAAGGAATTCTGCAATCTATATTTTTAGTCTTTTAATGGATTTAAGTTAAAACATACCTGCTTGCAGCCAGATGCGTTCCAGAGTATTCCAAATGTAGGCAGGGCCATGTCTATGTGTGGAGCTATGGATAGACACCTCAGACATGGCCTTCTCCAGACGGGACACAGCCAGAGACGTAGCACTCTGAGACCCTGGCATCACACCACAAACATCTCAGTTACTAAATCAGATGCAATCGCACACACTCACACACACTGATACACACCGGTCTCTGTCTCCTGGAAGTCTGGAAGTGTGAGGTGAAGGCCACTGGGTTTCCTGCTCAATGGGCCTGGATCTGGAGGTATACTGCTGTTGTCATCTTCTTCACTGGAACGGACACCAAAGCACAATAAATCACAACATATAAGTGAGACACACACAGCTAATCCTAACATACACAATACATTACCTGAGTCGAGTGAAGTCATAGCGGCTCTGCCACATCTCCAACATCTCTGCACAGGTCTGTAGAGCCACTGCTGGGCCGAATAAAGCCTCTTCTAGCTTCACTTTGGTAAAAAGCAGACTAAACACAAAGAGACACCAGCTATTAATAAAATGCAATGAAATTGCCAACTTGTCAAGATCTTGAAATGAGGAGATATCACAAAATATAATAACAGTGCAAAAAAAGCAATAAACCACAAGCGACTGTGTGTTAAAATGACATAAAGCATTTAAACAAAAAAAAGTTTTATATATGTCAAGTTTTTTATATATATGTCAAGTTTTTTAATGTTGTTTATGTTGTGTTTTTATTGTACTTGAAGACAAACTACTGAACGTACAAATGTAATATTTTAAACCATTTCTAAGTATTTTCTCCATGAAACTGAAGTTTACCAGAGATGGTCTAAAATATGCGGTTTAAACTGCTCCGGTTAATGATGTCATAAACTTGTAACCGATCACATAAATTAGCAGTTTAAGTTATAGTTATGTAAGGATGATGAATAAGAGTCAGGTTTTAACAAACTCTCTCTCAGTTTCATTTTCAGTTTGTGAAAGGATTCTCATTATCCATTTATTGCCATAAATTATGAATACAGTATAAATTGTTTTACAATGGCTGGTTATAAAGTTAATAACATTTGACTTACGTTTTTATTTAAAGCCACCTCCTGAACATATAGGCTAAAACATTTAATGTGAGTATGTGTGGGAGTCCAAAGAGTTGGCTGGGATTCCAATCCTAACATTCTAATAATTGAGTTACGGGAATATATTACTGGCTTTAAGAGTTCATTGATGTTTTATCTCATCTATTAAAGGGATAGTTCACCCCCCAAAAAATTCTGTCTTCAATTTCTTAATCTGTAGTTACAAATTTTTACACATTTCTTTGTTTGGTTTAAAACATAGAAGATATTTTGAAAATGCTTGTCTCCAGTAGGTTCTTGGTCTTTATCGAATGGCATATCAAGAAAAATTACAATGGTAGTCAAAAGTGTCCCAGAACCTCTTTGCTCTTACATTCTTCAAAATATCGCATTTTTTGTTCAACAAATTCTTCTATGGAAGTAGTTTGGTAGCAAACGTTCTTCCAAATATCTTTCGCTGTGTTCAACCAAACAAATAAATCAATACAGTTATGGAAAGAAAGTAAGAGATGACTGGATTTTTTATTTTTGGTTGAACTACCCTTTTAACAAACTCTCACGGTCAGCTGCTAGTATACAACCCTACATGTCCGTCAGGTACTTTTACCTGTCTGGGCACATTTTTCTGCTGTATTGTCTCTATAAAGTTTTAGTAAATGGGTTGGCATGATGAAGAAAGATGAATGTGAAGACATGTGTCTGTGGGTGTGTTTGTGTCTGAGCAAGAATTTTTATCTTCCTATATTCTTTATGTGTATGATAATAAAAGAATAACATGAGAGGGCTGATTCCTGATATTGTGCTAAAACAAGATTCAGTTTGTACAGCATGAAAGGATCTTTGAGAACAGATCTTCCTTTCTTCCTTTCTCTTGTCCCTTAAAATCGACACTATGGCTCAATGCTGACTCCCCATGGTAATGAATAAACATGTTGAGATATTTAGAGATCTACACACAAACATTCACACGTACTTAAAGTTATCCGGATATTGGTCAAGGGCGAGTTTAAGTGTGTCCAAGGCATGTTGGTAGTGTTTCTGAGCACTGAGAAGTAAAGCCAGTAGGTGTAAAGAATGAAGATCATCACTGTGTACATTCAGAGAGGACTGCAAGGGCTCCATCGCCTCTGAAACCTGTAACAGACACACAGAGAGAACTCACATATTGCAGACATCTGCAGAGAGATCCCATTTCACATAAACATGTCTGACTGATCTGACTGTATTCAAATAGAGCAAGTGTGTGTTATTCTGCTGACCTGTCGGATCAGAGCGAGTTGTAGAGCGAGATAGAATGAGATCTGAGGGTCCTGAGGGTCCAGTGCATGTGCTCTGCAGTCACAAAACAACAATCCCTTTTTATTCCAAACTTTCTTCTTTAAGCACCACCCACACTCAGTTACTATTATCCCATAGAAATAAACTTAGACTTGGTTTTAGTTACATATAGTGCCAAACATGAAATAAGTGTTCAGGTATCTTTAAGCATGTGTGATATTTACGAAGGCAAACATACATACTTTCGTAGTGACTGTAGTGCTTTTCTGTTGAATTCATCCCGGTCTGCTTTCAGCGTGGCTGTTCACACACACACACACACACACATACACACACACACACACACACACACACACACACACACACACACACACACACACACACACACACACACACGCACACAAATAAAAACAGATTAATCTCACACGTTGATGAAGAACATCTAAGGGTCTGAATATTTTCAGATCTAAAGAAGGATAACACTGTTTTTAAACCTCAGTGAATCTGATCCTACCATCAGAAGCCTGCAGACTGTGACTCAGTCCTATGGTTAGATGAGCTCGAGGTAGAGATTCGCCGGCACACTCTCCTAAAGCAACCACACGTCCTGCCAAAGACACGGCCTCCTCCAACTGACATACACACATATAGATTGAGGTCAATAAGTGTGTGACACACTGTGATTTCCTGGCCTAACTCCAGACCTAAATCCAATTGAAAATGTTTGGAGGGAGCTGAAACTTTGTATTACTCAGCGACATCCCCACAACCTGACAGATCTAGAGAAGATCCGTATGGAAGAGTGGGCCAAAATCCCTCATGCAGTGTGCAAACCTGGTGAAGAACTACAGGAACTGTTTGACCTCTGGAATTGGGCTTCTGTACCAAATAATAATTGTTTTTACTCAGGTAATCAAATACTTATTTTACACAGTAATTTACAAATAAACTGTTAAAAAAAATCATAAAATGTGATTTCTGGATTTTTAGATTCTATCTCTCTCAGTGGAAATGCATCTATGCTGAAGATTCTAGAGCCCTCCATGATTTGTAAGTAGGAAAACTTAAAAAATCACAGGGTGATTAAATACTTATTGACCTCACTGTATTAAAGTATTAAACAGACAGTTAACAATGAAGTATTAAAACTGAGATTTTAATTCTGTTCTTAATGTTTTTGCTGGTAATATTTTGTTATAATTTTTTATGCACTAAAATCTTTTTATCTGCTCTGTTTGTTCACTGGTTTACACTCTATCTGCCATGTGCCTTGCGCTGATTTTTTATTTGACCTTATTTTTATTTATTTTTTTCTATTGTGTCTTTCTTCACATTGACTTATTGTATAGTTGTATAGTTTTTATCTTATTTACTGTTAGTGTTATCTGTATGCACCGGGGGACTGAGAGTAACGCAATTTCAATTATCTGTATGTATGTACTGTACATGTGGAAGAATTGACAATAAAGCAGAACTTGAACTAATGTTTAAAATGTGTGATAGTAATATGTTAAAAACTAAAACAGTAAGTGATTTTGGACAAGCATAGTTTACATGTTGCAAATGGTCTATAAAACTAACTTTAATTCCTTAAATAAATGTATCATATAATGTATCTGATAAATAAAATGAAATCTTTCTGACTTTTAATTACTATATAAAATGACTACTTATATTGAACATCAAACTAGCAGTTTCTTTAACATTTTCTGCACAGCACAAATTCAAGGCAGTTTTGTGTCCATCTGATTTTATTAGCCTAAATATATCTGTTCCTCTTGGATATTGTATATTTATCTTTTTGTTAAAAACATAATTATAATTCTTGTTTTTGTTTTAAATTACTTTCCGAATACAATCAATGCATTTTTCACGGATTGGCTTATTTTTATCTGCAGTGCCATTATTTATACCATCTAAGATCTTTCTATTGATTCTTAAAAATGTTTTGCCCATGTTATGTTTAAAATAAGTAAACTATGATATAATTTTATATTTTTATATCCCAAGGTCCCAAACCAGTGGGGATACCACGACTGAGTCCCTTGTGCGGGTGTGTGTGTGTGTGTGTGTGTGTGTGTGTGTGTGTGTGTGTGCGTGCGTGCGTTTATATGTGTTTTTTCGCACAAAACTCTCAAAAATTTCACAGCAAATATGAATCATATTATAAAAAATAAACATAGCATAAAACTGCAATTCATGTGACCTACACTGACTTATGCTGTCAAGTCCTCACATGACCTGTTTAAACAGCATGATGATAAGGAGCAGGTTTGAAGTGGCAAAGCGGGATGCTGTGATGTCTGGCATCATGCCCTGAACATTAGGTCTCAGTGGCTATAGACAGAGCCGATCAGCGCTATACGCTCACTACGCAAGCTGCGTAGGGCCCCGCAAATGACTCAAGGCCCCGCCTCCTCCTCGTGTCATAGCGCGTCACGTCACCGTCAATTAATGTTTACAACATCCATGACAAAATGAAGCGAAACTCCTTCTGGTCACGAAAAGAGGAAAATAAACATGAAAGTGAACTGCGGGAACAACAATCAGGTAAACTTGTCTTCTCTCCTCTCTAAGTTTGAGGTCAGCAAAGTAAAGTTTATGTGCATTTCTGTGGTGTTTTTTCCGTCTTGCTAATCTAGCTGGGCAGGCAAGCAGTGCATCTCACGCGTCACTTTGTGCCTGACAAAAGTGAGAGTGAAATACAAATATTTATTACGTTTGTTTTTGATAAACGACAAAGTGCAACGGTGTTTGTTTACTGCAGCTCGGAGAAGATAACCGCGTCACGTGTGTTATCATGCGCTCATATGCGCGTGCACGAAATGACAGACTGTACAATATATGGGCGTGAATCATGGCACTCCTCATCAAAAGTGCACATTATACATTATACTTTTAAAACAAGAAACTGATTATCTAGTGTCAGTCAATGTGTAGGTCAAAACTCTATAGGCCTACAACTGCACTCCACTAATTATGCAAAATGGAAATCAATGTATTGATAATTTGACAGTGATTGACTTGATTTATAGGCTATATTGCATTTAAAATGTTGATTAGCTGGACATACTGGTCAATATGTGGATGCACATCCCTCAGTTAATAATAACCATAAATCAAGAATCGCTTCACCATATATATTACAAAAATAAAAAAAACCTTTAACATGCTATGGCAAGCCATTTTAGCTTTTATTCATTCACAGTTTATGCATTTTTGATATCAAGCATACATTTTTTTTACTAGTTGCAATGTGAATTCTTGATTATTTTTACTAATAGTTAGTCAATAATAGCTAATACTAATATTATTAATACTAATAGCTAATAGTAATACTTAGTTACATTTTTATCTATCAATGTCTATTTTTGATATCAGGAATTACATGTTAACTTGTACAAAAGTTCATTCTTGATATCATTGATTAGGATTTTAATTCAAACAGTCAAATGTTTACGCATTTGAAACATGTAACGAGTAACATGTAAGATTGTGTAAATGACTGTTTAACTAACTATGTGATATTCTTCTCAGTTTCTTCTAGACGGTCAAAATAGACTGGTGTTGCCCATACTGATGCCGAAAATGCCCAGGCTGTAAAGAGAACCTAAGTTAATCCCAAAAGCCAAAGCTCAGAGTTATAATTTATTATTTTCTTCTTATTTATGTTTACGTTAATATACACTTACTTAATACTATTCACTTGTTATCTTAATATTCTATAAGAAATACTCTATTCAATAAATATTGTTTGTTTGAACCTCATTCTGTTCTATATTGTTGTTCTATATTGTCGACTGTTTTGTTTAAAGGAGGGAGGATTGTGTTGGGATCACTGAAGTGTCAGGTGTGACTGTGTGGCAATGGCAAATGGTTTACATAGCTCACAGCGTCACGGGTTCAGTAAGAGAGCCCCTTAGCAGAATTTTGCTTAGGGCCCCAGGGAGGTCAGGATCGGCACTGGCTATAGATCTCTATTGTGCTATAAGCCTCTTACTGTTCTGTCAACAAATACATTCTAATCTCTGTCAACTTCAAACCCGGCAGCACTGCAGTTTGAATGAAACCTAATGCATAACATATTTGTATTTGTACATTACATGTGTGTTACTTATGTAAGATGGCAAACTTAGGAAGGTCAGCAGTACTGAAAGATTGTACAAACTGTGAAGATAATACTACTCATAATAATATTGCCTATGAGAAGTATATGGTGATTTTCTGTGCAAAACTCACAGTTACTGGTCACACTAACTAGTCATAAGAGTTGTATAACATTTTGTACGGGTTCCAGTGTTGTGGGTAGCACAAATTGTGTGGGACTGTTTACATACCACAATTATCCATGAGGTCTCAGATTCAGCCAACAGAAAGTGTAAGCCTTAGCATTAGTGTCACATTAACAACAACTTTATTAATAAAACAAACAAAGTGTCACACATTTCTGTTGGCTAAAGGCAACTCAATCTGTAAATGTTATTTTTATTAGTTATGTCAACACAGAGAAGCAGCAATCTCAATTCACAATTCATTACTGGAACATTTACAGTGTGTACCCCTGTGATGCACATTGCTTATTTCATTTTAAGCCGCACAACAAATTGGCCACTGAACCGGTGTAATTTACAGAGACTGGACCTCGTATAATGTTAATTGGATCTCCCTGATATATAACAGTGCAATGGCATTTTGTCTAGAAAGGTAAGTGGATTATATTGTCTGGATCTCCGACTCACCCAGTGCAGATGATTGATGCACACTTTAGCCGCTAGCAGAGGTGGTGTAGGGTCATCTGGTCTCATTAATGCACACTCTTTAAGCACAGACACAGCCCCTTCATTCTGTTTACATCATGAACAAGAACAACAATCTGACTCTGCCACAAACCAACATTGAATAAAAATATTGAAAATGTATATACTTTATCCGATTAATCCAATAATGTTAGTAATAAAGTAATTCTGAGCACAATGTTTGTATAATTTTGAATATATAACACATAACCAATATGACAAATAAATGGACTCACCTTCCCACTTGACATCAAAGTCAAGCCAAGCTGGTACCAAAGATGAAATTCATTATGAGAGAACTTCATGGCCCGTTCCAAACACTAAAAACCAACACAAATTATTGGGTTTGTGTGTGTCAAAAACACTCAGTTTGTGTTTTTGTGTAATTGATACAACCTTTAGAAAACAACATATACCTAATTTATAGATGACATTACCTGACAAACCTAGTTATTTCTAGGAAACACCTTGTTATTTTCTGCATTGATGGGGGATTGTGTGTCTACTTTGTACATATTACATGGAACATTTACATTTAGGCATTTAGCAGACGCTTTTATCCAAAGCAAGTTACAAAGAATCACGTAGACAATGAGGCAGTAAATGGCAGAGACAAAAATAGGTGAACAAGTGAAGAAAAGAGGTTTTAATAGGTCAGGTGTAGAAAGGTGAGATTTTAGCCGTTTTTAAAGATGGAAACGGAGTCTGCCGAGCATGGTACATGCGTGGGAAATTGTGTCTAAATTGACACTAAATGATTTGACGTCAGAAGTTCCTGCAGCACGCATACATGTGTTTATAGTACTGCACTGGACAATGCAGGTCATGTTTTATGAGCTGTGAGTAAAATTACACACATTCATTTGATATTAGCATAGATTGTTAACCAACAAATAACATCAGATTGAATTTGATCTCAGTTACTTGTATATCTGAGTACATGCTCACTGGCATTTACTACTGAAATGACCTGCAGGATGGGGCCATGAGGTTTGAGAGGATGAGAAGAAAACCACAACATCACACCTGTGAAAGCATGGCATACTGTCCTCTTCTGGCCATCCCGATGCTCAACAGGTCATACACAGAGGTGACATCCTGTATACTGTTCACTCTCTCCTCCTGATGCTCTGGTGTGCGACTGATCACTGCCTCACCACTGGCCTAAAGATATTAAAAATCATCGTAATAACCCAATCAGTGCACACATGTTCTGCTAAATTTACAAGAAATGTCTCAAACCGTTGACCTTACCACTATAGCGTAGAGGTTTAAAAGACCACAAGGTGAGTGAAAATAACAGAATGTACATTTGATTTTTGGGATTTTTAATAGCTGTTAACATTAGGAGTAATGTCACAATAATGTGCAGTATAACCTGAAGCATGAATGTGAGGAGCATACAGAAGATTCTTACCATAGATTCTGTGATGAGCAGCAGAAGTATCGCCTCTTCAACCACGTCCTGTGGACAGAAACTTCTGTACGGTGAACAAAGAAAATAACATGTCGCGTGTGTGTGATAGTCTCTAGTTACGTAAGGCACTTTGTAACTGAGCTCACTGGCCTGTATGGACTCTCAAGTGTGTGTTTTTCAGTGGAACAGATCATTTTATTGGTTGTGTATAATTAAACACTTTCTGGCTTTATCTTAGCTAACTTTATCATTAAGCTCACATTTTATGGTTATGATCCAACTATAGATTTGTGATGCTCTTTACTGAAACTGCTCAACACTATTTGTGATCATGTGTGTTCTGATTTCGACTTTTCTCTTGTATTTTTCCTGTCTGCACAGGTACAGTTACAGTATGTTTTATTCACAGCGCAGAGTTCCAGCGTCACCTGAATATCAAAGCAGGCAAACCTTATCCTCTTGTTCTTTGCTGGTTTATTACTCTCTGTCTACATTTTCTCTTTCAGTGGACCAAATATGGGATTTAAAGTTTGTTAAAGGCATTACCAAACTTTTATGATATTTATTATACAAAATAGGAATTTAAGATCTAGCTTTTAGAAAAATGAACTAACCTGAAACCATTCACAATGATTATTTTATAGTTCATATACTGGCTATGGTAAATTTAAGTAACATATATTGTTATCCCTTTATAACAAACTATAACCTGTAGTTTAATGTAGTATTTAGGCTGTTGAACCTTCTAATCAAGCAAACATTACCACATGTTTGGCGACACCTATTGTTGAGTCTGTATCAAACCAGACCTCAAATATAAGACCGCCCCATTTTTCAGATATATTCAGTCATTTCTGGCCCCTATAAAATAATTCATGTAATAGTCTGACCCTTCAGTGCTGTAGATCTGAGGTGGTCTGGATGAGGGGTACTTGGCTTCTTTAGGATGTGTGGCTCCCTCTCTGTCCAACCAGACAGATGGTGGAGATGTCAGTGGACCCCAGTAAGCGTCTTCACTTACAGAAGTCAACAACACTTCTGCAAGTCTGCGGGCTACTGTCTGAACAACACAACAGGTAAACACAAGGTAAACAGGTCATATGTTAAATGTCTCTATTTAGATCTTGACATTATGGATCTGAGACACAACATGCCCAATGAGGCGATTTACAGTTTGGATAGTCTTTCTCCAGTTGGTGTATAGCTTATGACAATGCTTTTTCTGACTATGTGTTCTGTATATAGAACTATGAATAATTCTACATAAGAATGACAGAAATCATTTTTTAAGGTCCTTGATTATTTCAGACAGACATTCCTAGTCTTTGAGACATATATTTTTTACAGTTACAATATATTGCGCTTTGCAATGAGAGAGGCTGGTAATATCCACACATAGAAGAGCCCTGTTGCTCATTTTAGTAAAACTTTTACATAAAATTCTTAAAGGCTCAGCATCAATAAAATCTGTATTATTTTAAACACTGGTTAACACATGAAGCGTTATAAAAGAACATGGGTGTACGGGGCAAAAATCATGTCATCACAGAGTGGCCTGCCTTGTTTCGTGTGGCGTATTTCTGATTTATCTAGGTGAAATGCTTTTTAAATAAATAAAAAATAAAAAATTACAATTAAAATCTATGGTTTTTCTATATTAAAGATTAGTTTCTAGATTTTTTTTGCTAAATGTCATTTGGATAGTTAGAATAAACGTCATAGTTTAACTATGGTTGCTGTAGTTAGACATTAAAAAATGTGTTGTTACTATGTTATTACCTACACATACCATAGTACATTTCTATAAGGGATATTTGTTAAATATTATAAGGGATATTATGTTGATTGGGCATTATTAACTTTAAGTCATCCTATGTTTTTTAAAAAGAAGCATGATGACGTGCAAGTCAAGTATGAAGCACATTTAGGGAGATGCAAAAGTAATCAGCAGTGACCCCGGAGCAAGGCATGAGTATAAACAAGGATTAAGGGTGAGTGGAAAATAGACAGAAAATGTTGACAATACAAATACACCTACAGAGGAAAATATATGTATGTATAAATGTGAACATGATCTTTTTACTAAAATGTAGGATGAAACAGGCCGCTTTTCTATGTGGCTTAAGAAGCTCTCACCTTCCTAAAACTTTGAGACCCCCGGCTCTCCACAACCCTCATGACCCTCCGCAGCTGATGTGTTCCCTGAGCCAGGTGACTTTACACCAACACATAAGCAGTGATTATGGGATGAGAAATAATAGAGGTACAGCAAAAGAAAAATAAGATGATAATCGGATGAAGGGAACATAACACTAACGGAAGTGAGACAGATGTAAAAATGTGAATGTTTGCATATGTATACTCAGCTTCTAAACGTCGCTAATATTCTTTTACTGAGCATCCCAACTTTTCTGTGCTCTTATTGGCTTTTCTTTTCGGCAAATGTCATCCATTTCAAAAACATTTTTTATAAAAAAAAAAACTGTCATGAGACATAGTTTTATCATGAGAAAAACATGCATATTTGCTAAATTATATTAAGAATAATAAACTATTTTCAGACATTTAGGCAAAAAGAGAAAAACATTTAACCTAATTGTCCCTTAACTTATGGTGTGGTAAGAAAAGGATCTCATGTAGCATCACCTATATTAAGAGACTGACATCTGCTGGACATTATCACAACATTACACACACACACACACACACACACACACACACACACACACACACACACACACACACACACACACACACGCACACACACACACGCACACACACACACACACAAGTTGTGTTGACCTCAGAACACCAGAAGTGTGTTTACACAACCCGGGTCATTTATTCACAGATAATCACTATATAGATTACCTGAACCTGAAAAGTTCTGTTTGTACTGTATGTGCTTAATAAATGCCAAAATATAAATGTAATAACATACAAGCATAGAAGTGCAGAGGATTGTGGGTATAGAGTCAGATCTGCTTACCCTTTGTGCAGCAGTGACAAGTATGCACTCTGAAGGGCGGCTTGAAGGAAGAAGCCTGGGTCCACATCGAAGAGAGCGACAGATGAACCGCTTTTAGTTGTTTTGGAACTTGGCGTTGTTACGGTCTAACACAGTAAAAACACAGCATGATGTAATGTGACCAGAAAAGCACATGAATAAGATGATGAATACATATTAAGGTAAAAGATGAATAGCACTATACACTATATATGTTATCTAATGGGTAAAAAATAAAAATACTATATAAAAGATTTTTGACCTACAAAGATACAATCTCCCGTTAAACGTTTCAGACTCTTGCCGCCATATAATGCTATATGACTGGGTCACTTTATTGACCAATCAGCATCCAGAAATATACAATCCATTTATACTTGTAATATACAATCCATTTATACTAGTCTATAAAAAAGTGTTGTATTGTGCTAAAGACACACTTTGTCCAGCTCTTGCAGGTACAACAGCGCAGCATCACAGGCCATGAGGTAACACGTCAGACATTCTTCATCTCTCTCAGACAGTCTGATACGTGAAGCACCGGACACACGCTGATGGTCCAAAGACAAACCTGGACATAAACAGAGTTCCATATGTTTAAATGACAATACTGTATCAGTAACAAATCAGTAAAAGCAATGCAATTCTCTAAGAATTACAGTATTAATTATATATATCCAATAATATATACAGTTTTAATTACTTTAGAAAAAATGAATGACTGTTAAATAGACACCACAGATAAAATAGGATTTTGGGGACACAAGAGGAGACTTTCCACATAAGGTATACACCTCTAATAAGGGGGTTAACTTTGGCAGGAAAATTGTAAGTAATAGAAATAAATAATATTTATTTGTATTTGGAAAAAGGAAGGAAAATGCTCAGTTAAACTAATACAATACCATGATGTATGCACTGATTTATCCAGTTTTGTTTTATACAGAAGTCATTCTATACAAATTTAAGGAACTAAAAAGAGAAATGGAGAACTTCACAGCTGCAACTTCCTCTTCAACTTCAATATTTCAACATTTATAAAAGTCAATCTTAAATTTAAAAGATATATACACAGGAAATACACACGACCAACACAACATAACATTTTTCATACATTAATCATTTTAAACATATTTCCATTTAGGAGATACTTTTATCCAAATTGACTTGTAAAATTTCTTATATCTGCACATATTCATTATAACAAGCTATAAAAAGCTGTTTTCTTAAAAGTGCTTCTATGACAGACTGACAGACAGACAGACAGACAGACAGAAAGATGAACATAAAAAGACGACAGAAAAACAGACAAAGACAGACAGATTCCCTTATGAGGTGATGTAATCTGTACTCATTTCTCATAACATGTCTGTAAGAAAAGAACATCTGCCACAAGCTTTGCCTGGCAGCTGTCTGTAGGGACTGTAGGACTCTGCATCCTAAAATTAGCCAAAAGAGAACATTATTCATGATGTGGTACAGACATGAGAGTCTGGGGTGTAAAATAATAAAATTATAATAGAGAAAAGAGAAAATAAAAATAAAATTTGGGCACACATTGTGTACAAATTTCTCCTTCAGTATCTACACACACACAACCATTCAAACATACACACACACTTATGCACGCACGCACGCACACACACACACACACACACACACAAACACACACACACACACACAGACAGACATACAGACAGACAGACAGACAGACACACACACACACACACACAAACGTACGCACACACACACACACAGAGAAATGTATGTCCGCCCACACGCACGCACACACACACAATTTCTGGTTACAGTCTGTTTCATGATATATGTAAAAAGTAGATAACACACACATCTCTGCGGATGACCAGAGATATTATTAGTTATTCGCACTACTGCTAACTCATAAGTTCTGTCGAAACCTGTTCACTTGTAGTTTGGTGTTGATTCCAACATAAACAAGCTTGAGGCAAAGTCTGAATGGAATGGAGCGATGGAAATGATGTAACAGTGTAAACACACAGGCTCAGAACTTAAACAGCACAAACACTTACCATATAAGAACATTTGATTTAAACAACAACAAATCTCACTTCACTACAAAAAGTTTAATACATAACTAATTTGAAAAATTTGAATCATTTAACATTATTGAAGGTTTGCTCCACAAGAAAGGTGAGAACTAAATGACTCAAGTAGAGTGTTATATGCCTCGTAAGGTTTAATGAGCTATAGGTGAATTTTGAAGAGTTCATACCTTTGATGACAAACGCCTCCGCCAGCATGCGCAGCTGATAGAGAGGTTGTTCCTGCCGGGTGAAATCCTCAACTCCTGCTCTGGCACACATGCCCTGAGCATCCCTGTAATTGCCCTGAACATAATGTACCTTGGCCAACAGGAGCAGAGCTTCATTCAGATGCCTCGGCTATAAGGGAGAGGAAAATATATAAAGTGAATGCTTACGATATGAATGCTGTTTCTTTAAAATAAACTCTCTCATCCATCTGGTGTTTCTATAAACATATACAGTACAGTGTGGACTGTCACTAAATCATTGGTGTAACCAGTCTGATGTCTTCACACGGCTGTGGGTTTTTTTTGGGGCAAGTTTAAGGAGCATAGATATTTTAGATAGTTTCATAAGATTTGATACACCAAAGTTTTAGTCAAAACTAACAAGCCATGCCTTTAGATCTGATGGAAACACCAGGGATTAAATGAAAGTCATACAGTGTGTGTAATTCAGGCCTCTAGACAAACTTTTTTTCTTAGGTGCCACCACATTTTTGACCACATTTAACACCACACTTTTATTTGATCAGGAATAGAACTAACCATTTTATAAATAGGCAATATTGACTCATAAACGACTACCTAAAATCTACTTATTATAGATTTCTTTAAATTAATTTAAATTAATTTTGTTTTCTGGTCATTATAATCTTACTGTAAAAGTGAAGATTACACAGTATGGTTAATTCAGTAACAAGATGGTCGCCATATTAATGATTAAGGCTGGATAGCTATACTTCCATCAAACTGGCATATTTAGCACATGCACACAACTGGAATATTGTATTAAACATTTGCAAATGAAGCAGAATTTTATTCCAATGAGTTTAAGGGATCAAAGTCGTAACATCATGATTATTTTTATTTTTAATTAATTTGCAATATTTCCTTTTCATACAGCTTTTTTATGCGCTAAAACGCACACAATAACAGATAGAAAGAAACATAGCTTGTGTCTCAGTTCTATGTGTCTCCGTCGATCAGGGATACATACACATACTGTTTGCAATTTGCCATTGGTCGTCATTCTTTTAATGTATCTGCAGTGACTCATATAGATTACATGCAAGCAACATCATTGCTGTACGTTGGTTTAACGTTCAGGACATGTGTTGAATTTGGTGATGGAAAGTTCTCTGAAAATATTGAAGGCTATGTTAAATTAGATGTCACCTCAGCCTTATCTGTTTGCTGCTGCCTAACACTAAAAGTGCATTTATCACGGCATGTAATGTGTTTTATAGATAAATTGAGCATTTCAATTTAAAGTGTACATTTCATTCCTTACGAAAAAAGTTTTCTCTTTTAATTCACTGTGACATCCACTTTCACTGCAAAATGTTTAATTAAAAAAGAATTAATTTTTCATTATGTGTAGTGAAATTATTTGGTAGCCTGAGGTGAGGTAAGGGTTTGGGAGGCTTCTTAGGTGGGGCACAAGATTCCTTTGAGGGTTTAACCATAAAAGTTTGAAAACCTCTGCTTTAAAAAACTATTCAGCTACAATGACCTAAGGATACTATTATAAAACGAACAGTTAAATTAAACCGTTAATAAAAAAGATTAATAGTCAACTGTTTCTTTAAACTACCTTCCACAATCCCAAACACATTTATAACAAACATGAAAATACTTGTCTGGTATTGTAGTTGATCGCAAGGATTTTCACAAGTCTTTTTAAGGGCTTAGAGAAGGTTCACATTTCAATTTTTGACAACATTGAATATTAAAGAAAGAGTGCCAGACCTCCAGACGTCCCCTGCAAAGGATGCTGTCGAGATGAGCTTTGGCTTTAGATAGCTTGGGCTGTGAATGTTCAATCAGGGGAGTAGAATTCTTCAGCAAGGTCACATTCTCCAGCAGACACTCTTCAAGCAGAGCTTCTGCCAACAGTAATGTCCTGTAATCATCTACAGACACACAACACACAATGTGGGTAAAGGTTAAAGACATATTGACACATTATGACAGTGTATCGTCACTGTGTTCCTTTAAAAAGCATGACCAGCATCGTGTCTGGAACAGTTTAATTGGGACATTTTCTTAACATTGGACTTTATCGTGATAGACTGAGAGGCTGATATAAAACAACGTTTGATTTTGTTGTGGTGTTTGTCTTGGCTTAGATATACAATTCCACAAGAAGGTTCTTGAATAGTTCTTTTTGCCTTTATGCACTATTTGTAAAAAATGCTTTGGATGAGGAGTTTCCTGTTTGGTGTGACCTCTCACTCCCCAGTGAATCCAGGCTTGTGTGCCAAGCTTCGGACTAACACAAAGACACAAAACTAGCAGCAGGGCGATGTGAAATAAACCGAATGCAAAGTTCCCTGGCCATCAGAATGAGTCATTATTTGTTTGCCATAGGGAAATAGGGAACCCTGACTTACATTGTTATGCGTCTGATTTGGGTAGAGATGGACACACCTCCTAGGAGTGCCATGTGTTAACTCATACAGTGAGTTATTGATATAACAACAGGGATAGGATATAGGTATGTCACCTTAACCTTGTTGACTTTAGCAAGGTGAACATTGTGTGATAATAAAAGAGGAAACATGTTAGGATTTAAAGGGATAGTGCACCTATACTAAAATGTTGAAAGGCTAATTTCACTTTTTTGCAATGGCTTTAATCAGTCAATAGTAAATATATTAAGATTAAATTCTTAAAGAATGTTCTGTATGTTGTATAGAGATATTTTTTATGTAGTAAATAAGAAATCACTAATAATTACTTTAGCTGTGTTTGTGTAGGAGGGGTCACATATTGCCATCATCTCTCTCTCTCTCTCTCTCTCTCTCTCTCTCTCTCTCTCTCTCTCTCTTTCTCTCTGTCTCTGTCTGTCTCTCTCTCTTATCTACTTTTGTCAACTAAAGCAAATGAGTCATTTTATAAGTATAAAAGAGTTCATTTGTCTGTTTATAAGATATTTAACTTATAAAATGGGCATGATATCATATTAAAATGTAACGCTGATTTTAATACACAGTACATTATACAAAACTTGTGAGTCTGTGTACAAAATGTTGATCTCAATCCTCTTTTAGTGAATAAAAAATTATTGTATTTTGTGTTATAATGAGACAGAACACACATAAACTGTTTATAGATCAGTTTAGGATTCATGACTTCACTGTCTGCAATCCCATAATGCACTGCAGCTCATTTACATAAAGCCCTAAAAGCTCATTTCTTTAAATCACAGTGTGTGTGTGTGTGTGTGTGTGTGTGTGTGTGTGTGTGTGTGTGTGTGTGTGTGTGTGTGTGTGTGTGTGAGAGAGAGAGATCATTGTGTGTGTGTGTGTTTGTGTGTGTGTGTGTGAGATCAGTGTG
>CM065661.1:18661434-18703934 GCA_033220385.1 Triplophysa yarkandensis | reverse complement strand
ATGTATTGCTTGTAGAACACTTGTATATCTTATTTCGAGCATTTATGTTAAAGCAGAATGTTTAAATGTCTGTGTTTTGTTTAAAGATCCTCCTCAGAAGAAAGGCATTCGTGCGTTCTTTGGGAGAAAATGGCAAGCAGTGAAGCAAACCTTCAGCAGAATGAACAGAGAACAGAATCCAGCTGAGCACCATGAGTCTGAATTTGACTCCATTGCTCCACAGTCTGGTCCATCTCATCTGGACATCGATCTAACCGCCCCGACTAGACGTCAGTCCAGTTTCACTCTTGCATCCTCATTGTTTTGGGATTTCTTTCACTGCATCATTGTTATTTATTTACAACCGTTATCAGCGTGTAAATTAACAATGTTCTTTTTTTTTTAAATACTTCTAGTTCCAGTTGATTCCCTTTATGAGCTAAAAGGGAAGAAGCTACGCAAGGGAGTCTTCAAAGCGACAAGGAAATCTGACGGACAGACGGTTAGTTATCATTTCTCAGTTTCAAGATTATAAACATGTTTCAAATAATGCTCATAAGTTTATGGATTTGATGACTTCACGATTCAATGCTTACGGTTCTTTCTCCCTGAAGGTTGTTCTCAAAGTTATTGGCAAGGACCACGAGAAGAAATATATTGGATGTGTAAGTGGGAAAGATTTTACAAGTGTCTATTGGATATCTCCTATCTATAAAGATGATCTCTTTTCATCTTAATTCCAAAGCTTCATGAAAATTAACTTCATATTGAATGTTTCTTTAGCCTGGATTCTACAAACCCGCTGACAGAGAAGTGGTTATCCATGCGGCGGTGTCAAAACAACCGACAAGCCAGCACGTTCTATCGATGCGTCGCTGGTTTGAGGACCATAAAAGAGTCGTCATGGTGTTTGAAAGTCTTGAATCCTGCATGAGTTTAAAGACGTTCATCAAGCGCAGCGGTGGTCGCCTGGATGAAACCGTGGCACGCAACCTTTGGAAACAGGCAGTTGAAGGATTTAAACACTGCCTTGACCGGGGTGTGCTTCATAAGGACATCATGGAAGAAAACTGTATCATCGACCTGAAGACGGAAACACTGAAAATTTGGCACAATGGTTGTGAGGAACTCATCCCCAGTGCTCAATACATCAGTGAATACAAGGGTAAGCATGTCTCTTATGTTCTACCAATAACATACTGCTGACCCTTACATATTGGCTGACTAATATCTGAACATCTCTTCTCTTTATAAACAGGAAAAGACTTCAACCTTGATATCCTGAAAGGAAGAAGATCCCAAGCTGAATTGTCTTTAGTCTGGTCTCTCGGCCGACTCCTGTACAGAATGCTTCACGGATACGAGCCCTTTATGACCAAAAAGGGCCACAAAATTGACTCGCTGACCTTTGACTCCAAGTTATCCATCGGTAAGAGACATTCGTGACAACATTAATGTGTCACATAAAGAGAACACGCATCACTACAAAACTTTTGTCAATTCTCTTACAGAATGCTGTGATTTCCTGAGGAAGTGTTTGCAGAGAAATTCACTCCTCAGAGCAAATATACAGGAGATGATGGCAGACAAATGGCTTAATGGACATCTGGAAGGTAAAGAAATCATTTTTGAAAGGTCTTAATAATATTGGAGGATCAGTGTTTGATTTCAAGCATTCACTTCACTTATGTGTCAGTATCAAGTTAAATCATCATGCCATTAATATGACATCATTAATAACCAGAAATATTTTAATATTGCAGGTCCATCTACAGAGACAGTCACACCTGATGTAGACGTGCCTGAATCCGTTCCAGCTCCAGCTCCATCTCATGATCAGGCAGATTTAGAAGTGGTGCCTGTCCCAGTTCCATCTCATCTGGTACAAACCAATGAGCTGGATTTAACCAGGCAGAAAAGACGTGAGTCCACATTCAGTATTACATTAGATTTGTATTTCTATTACTATAAAACTTATTCATTTTCTACTTTCTGAACATTTTTCATTTTGTATGATTTTCAGTTCCAGTTAATTCAGGGGATGACCTAAACGGAAAGAAGTCTTTCCCAGGAGCCTTTATGATTCGGAAAACTCAAGGCCAAAACGTAAGGGTCATTGTTCCATGAAGATTCGTGTTGACTTCACTTAATATGTTCTGAAACATTAGCATTTCTATATAAATGTGTTTTTTTTCTCTGCAGGTCATAATCAAAATTATAATCCAGGACGCCAGAGGAAAGACTGATTCGTTTTGTAAGTGGAGATGATTTTTAAGGATCAAATGATATTTTGGTATATTTTTACATAAAGTTTGTTTATTAGTTGTCTTTTCAACTCTATTGTGACATAACATAAATATTTTTAGAAATGAAATATTTTTTCAATCATTTTGTCCTTCATTTGTCTAGGTTGGGTTGACAGAGGCATGTTGACAGAGAATTGGCTCTGAAAGATCTGACAAACGAATCAGAGGTGAGTTTGGTGGTTTAATTTAACAGATCCAGCCTCAGGTAAGGGTGTCGGTTTGGGAGAGGCTGGATATAGTAATAAGTATATCATATCTATAGTATACAGTATGTAGTAAGGTACTTTACTTAAGACCTTCAAGCATAGCTGGTAGTTTAATTATAGCTGGTAGTTTAAACATAGCTAGTAGTTTAAACATAGCTGGTAGAACTTTATACCATAAAAAAATTTACAAATATTATATATATAATATAAGTTAAAAAAATAAAAAATGAATCAAGATCACCTCATGTATAATGTACATGTTACTGCACCTTCAGTTACACACACACACACACACACACACACACACACACACACACACACACACACACACACACACACACACACACACACACACACACATTATTGCCTGTTCACTCAGAAACACTGGAATAAAACAATTTGCCCACAGAAATATTCTATGCACTTTACTATCCATTGTACATACACTTTTACATAATCCATCTGTATAGTGTGTTCATAGTACACCGATCTGTATATCTGCTTCTTATTTTAAACCTGTAAATAATCTCCATACATATCTATATTGTTTAATTATTGTACATATTACATATATATTCTGTACTTAATGCTTATTGCACATCTGGTTAGATGCTAACTGCATTTCGTTGCCTTGTACCTTACATGTGCAGTGACAATAAAGTTGAATCTAATCTTATATATTGGTTCTGCAAATCTTTCCAAAATGACTGAAACAAATAACATGTAAAGAATATATGTTCCATATCTTCAAATAACTTTGCATAAATGATACAGTACATTTTCTAAATTGCCTTTTATAGACAGAAATTTTGTGAAGGATATATATAATTTTTACATTTGAAATTGTTTATTTAACCGTGAGATATATATAGGAAATGTTAAATATAACAGATTTAAAGTATTAAAGATTAATTTTTAATAAATACATGAAGCGCAGCCTTGGCCTAGTGGTTCGGATGTTGAACTCTTGATCCCAAGGTTGCTGGTTTGAAACTCAGTGTCAGCTGGAATCGTAGCTGGAGGGAGTGAAGGAACAGCAGTCTCCTCCACCTTCAATAGCCTGACTGAGGTAAGACCCTTGTGCAAAGCACCCCCAACTCCTCGTGTGTGTGTTCGTGTGTTTGTGTGTGTTCGCTTGTGTGTGTGTGTGTGTTCGCGTGTGTGTCTGTATGTCCGTATGTCTGTCTGTGTGTGATAATTATGTATTTCTGATTAATCTGTGTTTTTTCCTTCTGAAGAGTGTGGTTAAATGTAGTGAAATCAGTGTAAAAGAGTTGAGACTTTAGTCAGAAACAGACTTTACATAAGATCACAGATGTTTCCGTAGTATTCACAAAACTCAAGGTGTTTTCCTTTAGATTTTTCTAATGTAATTTTGCTGTGCAACTATACACCTAAACTGATGCTCTGATGGTGTTTTTCTGAAGTGAAATGACTTCTATGTTAAAGTCATTGATGTGTTCAGCTCTGCACTTTATGTTCTTTACCTCTAGACTAAATGTATAATGTCTTTTCTAATCTTGTTTTGTGAACATTAGTTTTGTCACAGAAAATAAGCGATAAGTGTTATAAAATAAGCATAAAATCCCCAGAATATTAGGAGTTATTTCAGTTAGCACCAAAGTAGTCAAGTCTGTTCATTGGAAGAGGACATCCCAATACTGTTGTCTTTACACTGTTTGAACACAAACACACACATTTTATAGCCATTGCTTGTGTGTTTTTTTGCGTAACACAATAATTGTACAAAATTATAAACATGAGAGTTTGTGAATTGCTTTGTGGTAAAAAATTTTTTTTTAACTTTTTTAAATATTTAATATTTAAACTTTCATCTAACATGTGGTCACCATAGAAATGTTTGTGTTGTAGTTTTATTAATATTTATAATTTGTTTCGAATTTGCATTTGTTTACTTTTTTGGTGGATCTTTAGTTAAATTTATTTTATAGTTTTTTTATAGTGTTAGTGTATTTATTTTCAGTAAATATTTATTTGGCTTAATAATTAGTTAGTTATTTTAAATATCAAAATTTAATTTTGTGTGAATCTTTGGAATTTGTTCTCTTTTTCCTTTCAAGCTTGAGGTTTCATCCTCAGTTCCTTTTTATTTTATCTATCCTTTACTCTTTTTGGCTGGTTTTTCATTTTTTCACAATTATATTTCATCTTAAAATGTCTGATTTATTTATTTCAGAAAAGATTTTACTCCAGCAAACACCTTCAGATCAAAAAAAGAGAATCGTTTTACTCGCTTCACTTCACTCCAGTGTGTGCCATGACCTTCACCCTCAAGTGAAAACATAGAATGGAATACTGATCTCTGCAGGGTTTTATTTTGTGTGCTACTCAGTTGAACTTTTGTTTTATTGTTCTGTTTCAGATGATGAAGACCTTGATGGTCTTGGCTGGTCTAATCTTCATCTGCCCACTGAAGTTAGATGGAGCACAGTGGTACCCCAAAAGTCTGAAGTGTGATGTGTCTGTCAAGGAACCAAAAAGGACCCTTGTAACGCCTCTCTTCATTAAACTACATTGTCTTCCCAAAGCAGCTCGCATTGAGTTCAAATCTCTTCTCATCGCCTACAGGACCACCACCGGTTCAGCAGCCAGATACCTTAACTCACTGATTCAAAGGTATAGGCCCTCCAGATCTCTGCACTCCGCAAACGAGCAACGACTTGTGGTGCCATCTCAAAAGGGTAAAAAATCTCTCTCTCGTACCTTCTCTGCATCGATTCCTCGACACCTAACCCACTAGGAGTACCTTCTTTCCTAACCTACTCACTAAACATATATATATATATTAGTGGTGGGCATAGATACATTTTTTAAATCTAGATTAATCTCACTGTAAACTTGGAATTAATCTAGATTAAAATGGCTTCGATTCGATTACTTATACATCCGTGCTTAACGATCAAAGGGGAGAGTCATCATAGCTTGTGTAGTATAGACGCAGCTCCCAACCCAACTTTGAGAAGAGATTAACGGCGATATTTTTAAATAAGATAAGAGTCTCACGTTAACGGCCCATCACTAATATTTATAATTTAGAGGTGGGCATATATTAATTTTTTTAATCTAGATTAATCTCACTGTAAATTTGGAATTAATCTAGATTAAAATGGCTAATTTGAATTCTGTTGAAGGCATTCAGAATATGTGTGCTAACCAAATAATGACCAAATGCAAACAACCTTATGCTGCGTTCACACCACGCGTGAATAGAGCGTCAGGCGCGAGTGATTTACATGTTAAGTCAATGCAGAGACGCGAGGACATTTCCTGCGGTGCATTGGACGCGAATCGAATGAGTTGAAAAAATTTCGCGCAACGTTAACAAATCAGGAGCTTGCCTTATCTAAAACAAACATGGAGCTAAAAGTCATCTTTTATTATACTTTAACAAAGACAGGAATAAAAGTGATATTTACTGTAAGAAATTTAGTGAAGAAAAAAAATTATCTTTACTCAATTTGAGCTCTATACACATATCCGTCAAATTAAGTTAGATTACTTTATTTTACAATAAAATGACTTCCTCTGACAAGTTGAGTAGTTACCCTGACAGAAGCCCCTCCCCCCTGCGTGAATGAAGCAAATGAACTTAAATGTTAAAGCGTCAAACTACACGCGTGTAGCGTCAATCCGCGTCTGGTGTGAACACACAACTGAGTGTGAAAAACACTGCATCTCTCTCTGTGTGTGAATGAATGAGTTATATAGAGAATAAAACTCATGCAATCAGGAAGGATTAATACAGAATATTGAAACAAGTTAAGCCAAGGGGGCGGGGCCATGTGACACAGAGATATGACGTTGATGCTGCAGGACCAGAGCAGAACTCCGCGGACCGGCTGTAATCTCATCACGGACCGGTGCCGGTCCAAGGCCCATAGTCTGAGAAACACTGGGTTAGACTCGCTCTCGCCCCCACCTTTGTTATTCGGTTACATATACATCCGCGCTTAAAGATCAAAGCTAAAAGGTCATAATAGCTTGTGAAGTATAGACACAGCTCACAACACAACTTTGAGAATAGATTAATGGGGATAATTTTTTATAGCGCAATGAGAATCTCAAATTAAAGCAGCGTGTTAACGCCGATAACGGCCCATAACTAATATATATATATTTACCATTAACCTTTTTCTCCCCTACAGGTTTTATCTTGCTTTGTGTAACTTGGTAACATTGTTGTAGCACTTGTGCACCTATTGTATCGATCATTTACCGCTTCATTGTCTCCTCGACTATTTGTAAGTCGCCTTGGATAAAAGCGTCTGCTAAATGCCTAAATGTAAATGTCTGTTGAGGGTAACGGATTGAGGTCATGGTTGACTGACTGCAGATCGCGGCCGATGGGTGATGCAGGAGCTCCCCGTTCATCTGGAGGACACGGAGGATCAGCGCATGCATCTCTGTTTGGAGGAGAGAGACTAGATGCCTGAATATCCTCTCATCCAGAATCTGTCCCAGAGTATAGAGATGAGTAAACTGTCTTCATTCTGACCGGACGTTACCTGAATGGCGGAAACTTCAGGACGGCGTTTTATTTGGCCCACTATCAGCTCATGGATGAGAAGAATGATGTCATTGCCGCGTCAGTCCAAATATCTGAGACCGAGGAAGAGTCTGTACAAGAAATCTGTTCTCGAGTGGCCGAGGAATCCACAAGCACAGAAGTATTTCTGGTTCAGTCTCAGAAGTGTGATGTCTTCTGACAGTCAGCAGTATAATAAACTCTTCCAGGAATCTTTGTGAACCCCTAGAAACCATTTTTTCTCTATTTGAGCTTCTTCTTTTCATGGTTTCTATGGTTTACCCAAAAACATTAGTTCTGCTATTCACTTTTAATAAACCAGGGAATTATTTTTTTTAAATGGAACACACAGGAAGATTTTATGAGAAATGTCTCAGTGGTTTTGTGTCAAACATTGGAAATCAATGGAAGTTCAATGTAACTTGATTCTCAACATTCTTCAAAATATCTTCTTTTGTGCCCTGAATAAGAAAGGTTTGTTTATGACCAGATGATGAGTAAATGATAAGAACATTTTTGACTGAACCATCACTTTAAATGTACAGAAAAGCAGATTTAACCTTGTGATGAGAGAAGTTTGTATTGTTTACATTCATATACAAGAAAAGATTAATAGTAAACTTTCATACATGGTTTGTTTGAATGATTTTGAATAGTTTGACATGATACACAGTGTTCATATCATCATAATCATCATACAACATGATGAAACTAAACCTTAAACTGATAGAAAAGAGATTTTGTGTAATTTTCTCTGCAGTTGATCTGGATGAAGAATAAACATAAGGACACAAAACTATAAAAGTGTTCAAACATGTTTAGATCTGTGCACTCTATGACGTAACACTCTCATAATCCAATCAGCTGTCGTGTCCAATCCCTGTCTTTTATTTCATGAATATTTCTGCATGTTTATACTCTTGTGCTGTTTTCACTTTATATAAAACAATAACATTCTGTCTCTTTTAACTGCAGATTTATCAGTGTGAACTTCATAATTAATAATATAATTAATACAATATTAACATCATTTATATACAGTGTGGTTTTGTTTTTCATTAAATAAATCATTAACATATAATATATACACATTTAAAATATAAAAATATCAAACAAGTGCAGTTCTAATGAAATCTGTTTCGACCAATCAGAATGAAGCTGTCGTGTCCATGAGGTCAAAGGTAACTACGGCAAGCGGACGCGGTCAGAAACAAAAGCGTTGAGTACAAACACAGCAGAAGTTTTAATAAAACTCAAGTGTCGACTTTCAACTAACCCTACGAATATTGGTGAGTTTATTTCAACTATGATTCTGATTTATTTACAGAATGTTTTCTCATTTATTTCTCAAACGCGAATCCATTCTGTCTCTATTTATTGCTCTAAATATTGATCAGTTGTGTTAAAATATTCATATATCGATTTAAACATTGCTTATATTTCACATTCTCTACCAACTGATTCGTCATCATTCCCATTAAAGATGATTTTAAAGTCTGAAATTCTATTCAAGTTCATCCATATGGCAGTAAAAGCATCAATAACATGTGTGTTTATATTCATCAATAACGTGTATGTTTATATTCATCAATAACATGTGTGTTTATATTCATCAATAACATGTGTGTTTATATTCATCAATAACATGTGTGTTTATATTCATCAATAACATGTGTGTTTATATTCATCAATAACATGTGTGTTTATATTCATCAATAGCATGCGTGTTTATATTCATCAATAGCATGCGTGTTTATATTCATCAATAACATGTGTGTTTATATTCATCAATAACATGTGTGTTTATATTCATCAATAACATGTGTGTTTATATTCATCAATAACATGTGTGTTTATATTCATCAATAACATGTGTGTTTATATTCATCAATAATATGTGTGTTTATATTCATCAATAACATGTGTGTTTATATTCATCAATAACATGTGTGTTTATATTCATCAATAGCATGCGTGTTTATATTCATCAATAACATGTGTGTTTATATTCATCAATAACGCGTGTTTATATTCATCAATAACGTGTGTTTATATTCATCAATAACATGTGTGTTTATATTCATCAATAACATGTGTGTTTATATTCATCAATAACATGTGTGTTTATATTCATCAATAACATGTGTGTTTATATTCATCAATAACATGTGTGTTTATATTCATCAATAACATGTGTGTTTATATTCATCAATAACATGTGTGTTTATATTCATCAATAACATGCGTGTTTATATTCATCAATAACATGCGTGTTTATATTCATCAATAACATGCGTGTTTATATTCATCAATAACATGCGTGTTTATATTCATCAATAACATGTGTGTTTATATTCATCAATAACATGTGTGTTTATATTCATCAATAACATGTGTGTTTATATTCAACGATAACATGTGTGTTTATATTCATCAATAACATGTGTGTTTATATTCATCAATAACATGTGTGTTTATATTCATCAATAACATGTGTGTTTATATTCATCAATAACATGTGTGTTTATATTCATCAATAACGTGTGTTTATATTCATCAATAACATGTGTGTTTATATTCATCAATAACATGTGTGTTTATATTCATCAATAACATGTGTGTTTATATTCATCAATAACATGTGTGTTTATATTCATCAATAACATGCGTGTTTATATTCATCAATAACATGCGTGTTTATATTCATCAATAACATGCGTGTTTATATTCATCAATAACATGCGTGTTTATATTCATCAATAACGTGTGTGTTTATATTCATCAATAACGTGTGTGTTTATATTCATCGATAACGTGTGTGTTTATATTCATCGATAACATGATAGTGTGTGTTTATATTCATCGATAACATGATAGTGTGTGTTTATATTCATCGATAACATGATAGTGTGTGTTTATATTCATCGATAACATGATAGTGTGTGTTTATATTCATCGATAACATGATAGTGTTTATATTCATCGATAACATGATAGTGTTTATATTCATCAATAACATGCGTGTTTATATTCATCAATAACATGCGTGTTTATATTCATCAATAACATGTGTGTTTATATTCATCAATAACATGTGTGTTTATATTCATCAATAACATGTGTGTTTATATTCATCGATAACGTGTGTGTTTATATTCAACGATAACGTGTGTGTTTATATTCATCGATAACGTGTGTGTTTATATTCATCAATAACATGTGTTTATATTCATCGATAACGTGTGTGTTTATATTCATCGATAACGTGTGTGTTTATATTCATCGATAACATGTGTGTTTATATTCATCGATAACGTGTGTGTTTATATTCATCGATAACGTGTGTGTTTATATTCATCGATAACGTGTGTGTTTATATTCATCGATAACGTGTGTGTTTATATTCATCGATAGCATGATAACGTGTGTTTATCGATAACATGATAACGTGTGTTTATATTCATCGATAACGTGTGTGTTTATATTCATCGATAACGTGTGTGTTTATATTCAACGATAACGTGTGTGTTTATATTCAACGATAACATGTGTGTTTATATTCATCGATAACGCGTGTGTTTATATTCATCGATAACATGATAGTGTGTGTTTATATTCATCGATAACGTGTGTGTTTATATTCATCGATAACGTGTGTGTTTATATTCATCGATAGCATGATAACGTGTGTTTATCGATAACATGATAACGTGTGTTTATATTCATCGATAACGTGTGTGTTTATATTCATCGATAACGTGTGTGTTTATATTCAACGATAACGTGTGTGTTTATATTCATCGATAACGCGTGTGTTTATATTCATCGATAACATGATAGTGTGTGTTTATATTCATCGATAACATGATAGTGTGTGTTTATATTCATCGATAACATGATAGTGTGTGTTTATATTCATCGATAACATGATAGTGTGTGTTTATATTCATCGATAACATGATAGTGTGTGTTTATATTCATCGATAACATGTGTGTTTATATTCATCGATAACATGATAACGTGTGTTTATATTCATCGATAACATGATAACGTGTGTTTATATTCATCGATAACATGATAACGTGTGTTTATATTCAACGATAACATGATAACGTGTGTTTATATTCAACGATAACATGATAACGTGTGTTTATATTCAACGATAACATGATAACGTGTGTTTATATTCAACGATAACATGATAACGTGTGTTTATATTCAACGATAACATGTGTGTTTATATTCAACGATAACATGTGTGTTTATATTCAACGATAACATGTGTGTTTATATTCAACGATAACATGTGTGTTTATATTCAACGATAACATGTGTCTTTATATTCAACGATAACATGTGTCTTTATATTCAACGATAACATGTGTGTTTATATTCAACGATAACATGTGTGTTTAACTTCATCGATAACATGTGTGTTTATATTCAACGATAACATGTGTGTTTATATTCAACGATAACATGTGTGTTTAACTTCATCGATAACATAACGTGTGTTAAACTTCATCGATAACATGTGTGTTTGTATTCAACGATAACATGTGTGTTTATATTCAACGATAACATGTGTGTTTAACTTCATCGATAACATGTGTGTTTAACTTCATCGATAACATGTGTGTTTATATTCAACGATAACATGTGTGTTTATATTCAACGATAACATGTGTGTTTAACTTCATCGATAACATGTGTGTTTATATTCAACGATAACATGTGTGTTTAACTTCATCGATAACATGTGTGTTTAACTTCATCGATAACATGTGTGTTTATATTCAACGATAACATGTGTGTTTATATTCAACGATAACATGTGTGTTTAACTTCATCGGTAACATGTGTGTTTGTATTCATCGGTAACATGTGTGTTTGTATTCATCGGTAACATGTGTGTTTGTATTCATCGGTAACATGTGTGTTTGTATTCATCGGTAACATGTGTTTGTAGATGCACTTTAATGTGTATTTGTATTTGAATACTATTACAGTAATACGTATAAAGGTACTGACATCATCCATATGTCATATTTGACCTGTGATTGTAGTGTAATGAGATTGAAAGAAAGACATCAGAGATTATGGACCTGGCTCCTGATCTGGTCCAGTTGTTTCATGTCTGTTTGGACCCATGGCGGACAACATTCAGAAACCGTCGGCTCAAATCAAGTTCATCCACCAATCACCCGACTGGACAGAAACATGGTTCAGGATAAAGAGTGAGTCATCGTCTTAATAACACAAAGAAATAACAGTTGGTCATAATGGTTCAATCTTAAAAGTTGAACTCACCTTGTCTGTTCTTTTCTATTCCAGTCACATCATGGAACATCTAGAGGGAGTGATCGAAAAACCAGAATCTGACATGACACCTCAAGAACTGCAGCTTCACTACTTTAAGATGCATGACTATGATGGCAACAATCTTCTGGACGGACTTGAGCTAGCCACTGCCATTACTCATGTGCATAAGGAGGTGTGTTGACTAAACTTCATGTTTTATACACAGATGTTTTATACACAGACACACACACAGACACAGAGAGACAGAGAGAGAGAGAGAGAGAGACGGACGGACGGACGGACGGACAGACATGTTCATTCTGATCACAGAATAGTCAACACATCTATTACACAACAGATCTGAGTGCTTTTATTCTTTTTGATTCTTTATCATGTATAGGAAAGAGGAGAGGATAGCCAGCCAATGAAGGAAGAGGATCTCATTAACCTCATTGATGATGTCCTCAGAGATGATGACAAGAACAATGATGGCTACATTGACTATGCAGAGTTTGCAAGGTCTTTGGAGTAAACGAAGGAAATATTTTCATACTGTGAAAGCGGAATACCTCTGGTGGACTGATCCACATCACATCCCTCACTTCACAGGAGCAGTATATTCATGTTCCAGTAAATATAACCAGTATAAAATGTTGAGGTTTGCATGTGATGTTTGGGTTTTTGCCATCAGCAAAATATTTTGTGTCGAACAGTCATCTGTACATTTCTTGTCAGATGAACCCTTATTGCATTAACTGCCAATCAACTGTAATGGACTGTAAACAACAATGAATCCTTGTTACTAAATAAATGCGTTGCATTGATAGCAGATGGCTATGTAAAGCAAAAGTGGAAAATGCTTGCTGCTCTATTGATGAAAGATTTTCTGAAAATTCATGACTTGAAAATGTACTGTAATTTAAAATGATCAGAGATTTTTTGTTAAAGGATTTGCTAACGCTGACACCACCACCCCACAAGACCTTTGCAACATGTGCTGTTAAACAGCTCATTGTTTACCTTTTAGTGTATGGGGAAAAGCCTTAACAGAATAAAAAGGTATTTAATAAGATGTTTATTAAAAGCACTTTACATGGGGACCACAAACCATCTACCTACAAAGTTTAACCAATAACTATTACCAACATTCTTCAAATGATCTTCTTTTGTGCCGAATAAAGAATGTCATAAAGATTTCAGAATAAAAGAATTAAAATTTAAACGGAATGTTTATTTGTGATTGAACTATCCCTTTAAATCCATTGAAATGTTGTAATCTATTTAGGTTCATTCATAAGTTTACTATTTCTAGCGCAGAAGAAATCAAGTCTTTCAAAAGATCCCTATAGAGACTGAATGTAAACTTTGTGATTATTCGTGTCATACTTTATCATAAAATCATGCCGTGTCATGAAACATCCTTATATTCATTTCACACAATCTGTTGTTAATTTATTTCTACCAAAGTGGTGATTCAATGCTGATGACTTTGAATAGAAATGTAGTTAAAACTACACATGTTTAATATTAAATAAAAACTTTAAACAAAGATGTTGGTGTATGAAGAGGATTATTTTGTCCATGCCAATACAGCAATAAATGAAAACAATGTGTTTGCAGTTAAAATAAAGGAAATCTTACCAAATTGAAAAACCTTTACTAATGTCTAGCTTCTTGTACAGAAAGAAAGATGCTGAAAAGGACTTTGACTTAAACATGTTTTTATTTTATGGACTCTCTAGTTCCAGTGACTAGTCGGTTCCACACCAGTTACAGAAGCCAGAGAAATCATTGATGCAGGAGGCAGACCGGTGGATGGTCCGATGTTACGCAGTTGGTTGTACCAGTCATCAGGAGGTCTGTTGACTTGTGATGGAGCAGGGCCGGGGGCACAGGAAAAATGAGCCGTGGCGGACGGATGAGCCGGATATCCTCCAGGAGGTAGCACTGAGGAGAATCGAGGTATGTGTGGCAGGGAATGAGGGCACTGGAACGTTCGTCCCACAGCAGAGGAAGACACGCAGAGGCTGCCAAAGAGAGGCCTGCGTCCCGGCATCATGCCAACTGGCAACGCTTTCTGGGTGATTCGATCCTGCTTCCGCTGCTTGGCACGCCGGTTCTGAAACCAGACCTGCAGGGAAAGAAAAGCTGGCAGGTTGTAGTAGTGTTGAGTCAGCAAAAGTGATCTAAGAAGGGGGTCAAGGTTTGGCTTGTTAGTCTGAGTATTGAGTCCCTGCTGGTGGATGTAATAACCATCTGGACCCCAAAATCATCTTTCTCCATTACGGTTCAAAAGTTGGGTGTATAAAACACATAACATTTGGAATGATATAGGGCCATAGAGATGAATATGAATTCTAAAAGATCTCTACCCATCCTGGTTACCTGTATGCGAGCCTCATTGAGTTTGGTTCCTCTCGCCAGCTCTTCTCTGTAGTAGATATCAGGATAGTGGTTCTGTCTAAAAGCTAATTCCAGCTGTTCCAGTTGTTCATTGCTGAAAGTTGTTCTGTGTCGTCTACGGGACGGTGAGGGGTATGTTTTAACTCGTCCACCTCCACCCCTGACGCTCCCAGATGTCCCTGAATCCTTCCTTGAGTGGTTTAAAACATCTGCAACCAATAAAGTGAAAGTGTGAATTTACTATCTTGTCATTTCTCAAGACGTTCCTCCCTGAATGAATCTTATAAACAAGGTCTCTTTCTGGTTACAAGCAATTTCCTACAGACAGCATGAGTTACATCATCCATTGATGCCTCTGAGATGTGTATAGGTTCAAATCTTTCAAATGATGTTCACCGAAGTTAGGGGATTTAAGAGACTCAGTGCTTCCAAACAAATGTCCAGGAACTCTAAAGACAGCAGGCTTTGCCACCTAAACTTAATATCGTGAGAGAGAGACATGCCAAGACCCTAAGGATTACGTTGAGCTTTGGCCGAACAATGGCTAAAAAAGTGACTAATTTGTCAAATTGTGGGAATTAGTTTTCAGGAGCTATTCACAATGTTTGTGTGGGGGTTAAAGAGAGGAAGTTTATGATTCTCACCTGAAATAAACTTTCGTCCTGACTAATGCATTGTAAAATATACAACCCTAACTTTTTTATTTTGTTTCTTGTTAAATTAAGACTGAGTAACATTTGTGAGAGATTGTCATACAAATTGATACTCACTTTCTACAAAATGTTTTTTAATTTAATAACTATTTATATCTGCTGTAACAGCGAATAAAGCAAACAAAAAGAGAAATACATAAAAAAAAAAATTAGTGTACTATGATAAAAAAGTGGTTTAAAGACATTGTTTCCCCCTTTAATTTTAGGATAACAATGGAAACCAAAAACCACGACAACAGAGTAACAGTTTTCATCATTTACTCACCCTTGCATTTAAACCTGTATGAATTTGTTTTGCAAAACATAGAAGATATTCTGAAGAATGCTGGTAACCAAACCATCGTGTGTAAGATTGACTTGTATATTGTGAACACAACTTCTCAAAATATGTTCCACAGAGTAAAAATGCCATGTCAATTTTAAACAACAAAATAAATAATGACAGAATTTTTTCCTTTAATAATAAAAAATGAAGTATGATGTGCTATTATATTTTGAACAGGTGCAGGTGTAAACATATTTCTGAAGGCCTTAAAATGTAAACTTCTTACCTGCACTTGAACTGACTGTGACTTCAGAGTAAGTTTCAGTAAACTGTGGCTGAGGTTTGGCAGTGTCCATAGTAAACTCTCTTCAGGTTTAACCTTCATCCTGACTGAGCTTAGCTTTTTTATATTTATGCAGTGTGACATCACAGAGCAGTCACACCTCTTACCTCACCATTCACAGCGATGCTCAGGCCTCCAAAACTACATGCTGCCTCAGGCTTCATCTTATATTTATCTTTAAAGAAAAGAATTTCAGTAATGTCTGTTCTAATTCTGAATAACTGAAAAAAATGTGGGACTCAGTAAGTGGCATTTTGTAAAATTCTGTATCTTGGAATGGAAAGAAACGTGTGACTGACGACTTGTTACAGCAGGGGGAGTAAAAACAGAAGTAAAACCAGAGGATGAAGTCTGACCACATCTGTCCATCCTCCAAACTATCTTGGGCAGGTCAGGGCTTACACTTGATAGATGACCATTCCATTACAGGACACAGACACATCAACACACCCAAACGCTTTATATTACCCTATGTTTTACTCATCTATTCTGCATGGAACTGTGGGAAAAAACAGAACACTGAATCCTAAGGAAACCCACACTGATAAAAATATACATCTTCACACAGAAAAGGCCGTCTTAACAGTGATTTCATCTAGAAATCTTCTTGCTGTGACAGTGCTACCTATTAAGCCTGTAAAAATCTGTATTTAATCATTCAGGATCCAGTCTGTGGAAACCCCTAGGCACATTTTTGTCATAAACACTGTAAAATACTGTACTTTTATAGAGTTTTCTTATATGTTTTTGAAATCCAGTAAAGTTGTCAAATAACAAATGGACCATACATTTGGGTCATTTTACAAAATAAATTTTTTTTTGACAATGTTTCTTTCAGTGCCCTAGAAATATAACCTTTTAATCTTCTATAGATCAATTAAAATCATTCATATAAAGAACATTATATAAAAGTATAACCCTGATATCTGTAATGCTGTTATAAATATTAAAAAATAAAGAATGCACCAATACCATTTTTGGAAGTCAGAATTTGTACCAAACAAATAATAATGAGAAACATTTCACTCAAGTGTTCCAAAACTTGTAATAATTGATATTGTGCAGCACAGTTTGGTGTTGTTTTGTTGGGCACAGTGTGTGGTTATAAATATTATATATAGTGTGTTACAACTTGTTCTGTTGCTATATCACTTCATCGGCAATTCAAACACGATAGAAAAAGTCTGATTACGAGTTAAACTCATGGCAAGCAGAACTATCATGTTTGCCATAGACTTTATAAAGCCTAAAGGCATTTGACAGTATATCAGACTCAGGCTGACAGGATCTGTCAGTTCTATCCTTCACATCATTTATTCACATGCTATTCACTCTGCTTATTCTTTATTCCCTGTATCTTTTGGATTTGTGCTTGAGGTCGTTGAGAACATAATGAATCTGCACAGAACCAGCAGAATCTTCTCAAGTAACTCTACTTTCCAGCATCTGCTGCCAACCGATTCCCTGTGAATGAATGACCTGGATCAAACCGTTTCTTCTGCCAACGCCATTCACAACAGCTGAATGAAGCTCATCAGGTTATATTCTCCTTTTCATTTGTGCCAAACATAATCGTTATCATTCATCTATCTATATTCACTTTACTAGTTAAGTAAACATTCTGTTTACAATTTTGTGTATACATATGTAAAAAATCGTAAATTGTAAACGTAAATCACCAATATATTGGTTTATATGACCAATACATATTTGTTAAATAAATACTTACGTTTTTTCATTACGTTTACTTAAGAGAAATAAACTGTTGAATTCAAACCTTATTATTTTTTTTCACTGAATTATTCTCTTTTAAGTTTTTGAAGATTTTTATTAAGTAAATATGATTGTTTTTTTGTGATTCATACTAAGCCACATGAGCATATGTTTATGGAACCTATTTAAAAAATCTATTTTGAATATTATCTCTACTGTAAGAATGCCAACGTTTATCCAACATTTTAGCAATGCAACAATCTTATTTAATAATTTTGAGAGAACTTGTAGAGAATGTTCCCTTTAAACTGGATTAAACACATATGTTGTGTAAAGTATACAGTAGTTATTTTGCTTTAGTAATGGCTGACGTCTGCGAGTGTTTTTAAGTTCTTCAGTCTCTAACAGAAAGGAAGCAGATGGGTGTGTATGAGTAGGCAGGGTCAGCCCGAGGGCCCGTTCCCAGGGCTGAAGAATCAAGCGGCTCTGCCAAACTCTGCGTAGCCCCGGAACGCTGTGGCTAGCCTGCCCACCCCCCCAGGACCGTTGGGAATTTCCAAAAGTCTGAAGAATTCTGACTCAGACTAAACCCAATACAGAACAGGGAGGAGGTTCTGCACTGTAATTCAGCTATGGACTTACATTCATAGAGTTGTTCACATTCACAAATATACCAGAATACATTGCATAGATACTACTGAAGCTGATGGACTGGGATTCAATAAGGATTGACCTGCTGGGTCAGCCGTTAACCCTTATGGAAGCATTGTAACCCAACACTCCGCTCTGTCCTGCTTGGTGGCCTGCGTTCATGAATACACACACATTCAAGAATGTGATGGGGACAAAGTTTTTGCATTTTTTTCCAACTAAATAATGGACTGTAATAACCAATTCTCTTGAATGAATTAATAATAAAGTTCTGGCCATTCAGAAAATAAACATTGTATTTTTATAAACTGAGAAATGGGCTACAAACACTGAACTAGTAAACTAATAGTATATATTACATAAGTTTAATGCGTGAATAGACACTTTGTCGGCTCCATGTGCCTGACCCGCAGTCAACGTCTGGTCTGTGCTTGTTAATTGGTTTGTTAAAGAATCTGTTGAATCTTATTGTATTTTAATTGTATTAAGTTTAATGACCGTTTAAATGTAACATTTTAGATTTGCCAAGAAACGTCTTGTTTCCTTTTCTGCCAGTGTATCCAATGAAAGACTTCATGTTAAATTTAAAGTTGACAATGTTTCAGATATCTCATTCTTTAGAGGATGAAACCTGCCGGAGGACATGAGGATGCAGCCTTATGAAATGAGATACAGCTTATATGAAGTTATATGTTTGTGGCATGGTTGTCCTGTCACTGCTTTAAATACCTTATGTCTACATATGTATATATTATTGAAAGATATATATCTCTTTATATAAAAGGTTGTGAGTTTAGTATTTATCCCATCAGTGGTTTGTAAAGTATATTTATATGTAATGAAATTGCATAAAATGGATGTTTTGTAAGAGAGGCTGTCCTTAATGTTAAGGTCAAATGCTCATCACTTTATCTCTCAAACTTTCATTCTGTTGTGAATTTATCTGCATACATTCAACAAGAAAGCAACATCCTTTCTTGATTTAATATGTCTTACTTTGCGTAACACCACGTCTAAGGCAATAGGTGTCACTCTATTACATCCCAAACCACTGCAAGATTGGCCAACAAAAGCTAAACAAATAATGACTCAGTGCATTGTTAACTCAATGGAGATTGACTCACTCTAAGTGATTGCAGTTGTTTCTGTGGTTTCTTTAAAATATCATTTTCCACACATATGGTCTTCATGAAACACGTCAATGATCAGACAGAGATGTTGAAACTGCATCAGATGCATTTGCATCTTGTCAACATGCATTCAACAGTATATTTCTTCTCGGATGTTCCCAGTTGTGCGTGTTTGACAATCCGTGCTTGTGTAAAATGTGAAAGAGAAAATCGTATTAATGAAGTGATAATAAACACGTTTGTATCTATAAAGAAGAACTTTAGTAGTCTATAAAGCTGCTCCCAGTGCAGCAACCCAGGCCCGTATCCCTCTGTCGGCCGTCATCCTCCCACACTGTATACACATCTCCAGAAGCAAGAGAGAAAGCAGATGTATGCTCTGCTGAGGTTTCACTAGTGATGTGCAAACTCTTGTGTCTAGGACGCGGAAGGCGAGTGGGACGGTGGAATCTTAACCCTTCCCAGTGGTCTTGACCTCTGAAGTGTCTCTCTCTGTGTGTCTGTCTGGCGAGTGAGGAGAGACGCAGGTGGTTTCAGTGGATCTCAGAACGGGCTGAGAGAAACGGGACACCGCCGTCCCTCGTAGGCATTCAGACAACACCTCTACAAATTCACACAGCCAGACAAACTTGCTATCAATTTGCAAATGCCAAGCCAGCTCCGGCTCGCTTTCCGACATTTTCCAAAATAAAACCAGGGAGAAAACGGCAGGGAGAGTTAACTAGATTTTAACATTTAAGAGCAATCTGTTAGCAGAGGTAGAGTGTTTTGGGTGGTTGCCAGGGTGTTGCTATGCGGTTATAAAGGCATTCTGAGTGACTTTAGCACATTGCTAGGGTTTTCTGTGTGGATGGTCTATGGTGTGGGTCAATAGAGACCACCCACAAGTATCTGGGATATTCTTGTTTCTTTATGGGGCTTTGCACCTGTTTTGTGGGGAAGTAAAAAGCTTTAAATCCCCTGTAGTTTTCATGTTTGTATGCTGTTTTAATCTGCTTTAAGACAAACCATGTGCAAATGTATCATTATAATCCATTGCTGAGTACTTTCTCCATAAAACTTAAGTTCACTGAAGACAGATTTAAAAATGACATCATGAACCTTTATCTTATCACATCAACTTATTTGACCCTATGGATCAGCAGTTGAAGCCATAGGTTGTGCAAGGATCATCCATAGATTCAGACTTCATCAACACAAAGCCAGAGCTTCCCCATATGATCTTATTCCTTGTTCTTACATAGTAACGGTTTCGTCTTATAATATTATATAATAATATTTGTAATTTTGGCGTACGCACTTAACCACTAAAACTGTCTGACACTATGTAGTATACCTCCCAGACCAGCATTTAGTGCTGTAATTCTGCAACTGAGATACACTAAGAGTGGAGAAGAAAAGTTGAAGAATGCGCATGAAATTTTTGCAGTGTAAATAAACCCCCACACAACAATAAATAGATGAAAACAAAGATCAAGATTGTAAGAAGAGTGAAGCCGTTCATATGGATAGATAAAGTTAAACTTCTACTCAGAGTAACACTTGAGGAAATTGTTGTTGTAGGCAAGACTTGGTTGATGACATCATTATATCATAAAATAACTCGATTGGCTGTAAGCACGAATATAAATGGTGTCGTTTTCAGATTCATTCAATTTCAGATTCATTAAATTCATTCAATTCATTTCATCCAATTCAATTCACTTTTTTATTGTCACATCACCACGGCACATGTGCCCTGGTGAGTGAAATTCTTAGGAGCTTGCTCCGGAAAAATTACAGTACAGTTAACATGTAACATGTAACATATAGTACAGACTTCAGACATAGGACAGTGTGCAATATGCACATATATATAATCAGTACACACAGTGTACTATTGGACAAACACAGTCGAAACATACAACACAGTGTGTACGTACATACATTAAGCACAAGACATTAAACGCATTATGTAAACAAAGTTGTGCATTAAGTATTTTTCACATTCTCTTATTGTATAGTTGAATAGTTTTTATCTTATTTACTGTTAGTGTTATATGTATGCACCGGGGGACTGAGAGTAACGCAACGATTCTCTTTCGATTCTCTGTATGTATGTACTGTACATGTGGAAGAATTGACAATAAAGCAGACTTGAACTAAATATGTGGACGGCCTTTCAGTTTCACTTTTAGTTGTCTATGGAAGTGATGGGGGGATTCTTCCATTTTTATTCACCTGTATGTTAAGGAAATATTATCTTTGAAGTAAAAAAAAAATGAGGACAGAATTTTTATTTTTAACTAACCCTTTACGTGAAATTGCATAAAATATCCTTAATCTTTTCCAAACAAGTAGCTTGATTTGAAGTTAAATTAATGTCTCTAGCACAGACAGGGAGGGGTAAGAAACACACCAAAGGTTGTTACTTAGGGTTAGGGGTTTTAACCAAGAATGAGCAACAGTAATAGTGATGTTTACTTTAACAAGGACCACTAACTAAGGTAAATGTCAGAACCTCAATACTGCGTCACTTCTGTAAACCCCTACCGCTGTTATGGAACAGTCCCGGGCATTTCCATGTCTGTTAATAGTGACCCAAACACTTCAAACAACTCAGAACATCGAGGATTCGGGCCTATTAAACACTCTCCAATCTGTAAACTAACTCTCACTAAAGTGAACTATATTGCTTTGGTTTGTTTTTATTTGTTGTGGTTTAAACTCTTTAAAGACACCTAAAGGTTTTGTTAGCCCCCTGAAAATCAATTCATTTTATATTTAAAGCTTTGAAATTATCCAATTAAACTGTCTAAATGTTAGAATTCATCAAATCTATAAGTTTAATTTTACAAATATATATCTGTTAAATAAATACTTAATATGTTATCATTACATGAACTTATTTTAGGATAAACCTAAAATTATTTTTACATTTATGAGGAAAACTAACAGTAGGCAGATTATTTTATCAATTAATTTCATATTTTTTGACCGAAAAATCCATTTGTCGATTTAAAAAGTATGTATTAAGTTAAAATAAGGTTTATTTTTGTAATATTTACTTTAATCAAATATTTTTTAGTGTATGTCTTCTGTTTAAATGTTTTAAGACAGACCATTTGAAAACTTTCACTTTAACCAGTCTAACCAGCAAAGTTGTGATGATGAGTTTACTCTTAAACCACAAGGCCACGACTGCACAACTTAATGAAGCTGAGCTTTTACATTCAAGCTATTTTAAGGCAGGGGTAATTCTTTTTTGAAAAGAACAAATGTGTGATTTTGGTAGCCAATTAACATTTTTAAGGGATGAAACTATTAAGAACAGCGGGACTTTGATTGTCGCTGCTTTAAACAAAACTTTGGTTGAATGAGTTTGGTTTCTTGACCTGCAGTTTTTTATGTATAACCAGCACAAACCGGTGTAAACCTGTCTGAAAATTCACATCGGTATAGTCGGTTCATTTATCAGCCAGGTGGTCAGCTAGTAAAAATGAGTAGCAGTGCTGTTTGGTGTGCGATCTGCGGCCTGGTTTATTTCACTGTTTCAGCCGGTTTGGACATTTTATTTTTTTGCCAGGACTCAGATCATAGCCTGAAGCATGAACACACATTAATGAACATATGGTTTATCAAACACTCATTCTTGCTTGTTAGAAGAACATGAAAACAGGTCGAGCTTATCACACGCTGTATGTATTGCATTTGCTCGCTTACAGATGCACAGCTTTCATAATGTGTGTGTGAGACAGGGCTTGTGTGTGTGTGTGTGTGTGTGTGTGTGTGTGTGTGTGTGTGTGTGTGTGTGTGTGTGTGTGTGTGTGTGTGTGTGTGTGTGTGTGTTTGCCTGCGTGCGTGCGTGCGTGAGTGAGTGATAAGAGGATGTGTATGTGTTTCAATGTGACTTTTCTTGCTTACAAGATTAATTAGGAAAATGTTTTTATTAATGTGCAGATTTCCCATCATATAAACCACTCAGCTTGTTATAAACTAAACACAGTGAGTCTCCTCACTTTACCCTGTATAACAGTGTCAAAGAATTGTATGATTTAAAAAGTCCCTACACTTTCGGAGTCTCCAGTAAAAAAATGATTTACCCCAAAGATAAAACAACATGATTCTCTAACTTTTTATTCTCACGATCAGTGGTTCAATGCCCTGCTTGCGGGGTTTTGCAGAGACAGTTCAGACGAATCTAAAATGATTTTTCATCCTCATCTCAGTCCGAACCTGTATGACTTTTTTCTGTAGAACACATAAGAAGATATTTTGCTACTGGCAAGCAAACAACTTTGGACTTTCATAGTATGGACACAAAATCACTGAGACATTTCTCAAAATATCTTCTGTTTTGGTCCAGGTATTAAATGACATTATGGTGCCAGTTTGTTTTGCACACTTACATATAAATCTACAAAACTCCAGCTCAAAACGCTCCTATACTGAAACACACATCTACACTAGTAAAGGAACACATTTAAAATATAAGATAGACCCCACAAACAAACTGGTTATCCTAAAAGGCATTTATAGATACACAGATGGGTTTTTCACCAGTATTAACCAATGAAACCCAAATGGGTGGAAACAATCTGGCAACACTGAACAATAGACCTTGTAAAAAGCACTATATAAATAAAAACTAATTGGTCTGTAAAGTTTATTTACAGTGAATGATCATTTTAATAATTGGTAATAAAGAAAAACTGCAGTTTTTGCAGTGGTTTCTGAAATAAACCATAATTAAATCCAGCCGAGTTTTGGCGTAAGCTCCTCCCATCTGTGAGCGTTCACATTGAAGCTGATGGCACTTTTATAATATATGAAAATGTTTTCTTAAATGTAAAAACTACATTTCTTATGGATCAATATAATGAAAAAACAATTGGACATTAAACCAGGTATCCATTTATAAAAGAATATAGACCTCATTTATTTCCATAAATCTACAATATATCCATGTCTTTACAGGACAGATTCTCACTTCTAAAAGAATAACTAATAAATGATGCCATGATGTTCTTGTTGTAATGTGTTGGACTTTGATAGCAACAGTTACTATGTAGTTGATAACCACCATGTATGTGACTCTCCACAAACTACAACTGCTTTAGCAGCTTCTCTCTGCCATTTTCTGCCAAATCATCCTGAACTTTGCCCTTGGCAGAACCATGCAAGCCACAGAGCACCTATGGAGGTCATTACGTCTTTCTAAAATAGGAACAGGCAAAAGCTGAGGAAAAAGAAAGCAAGACAGAAAAGAATGAGAGAATCAAGAAATAGCTCTGGGTTTGGGAAACACATCCAGCGAGAGGGAGCTTTGCCACAACTTGAATGAAAACAGGACTTTAGAAAAGCAGGGAGGAAATAATGTGAAATGGAAACGTAAAAGAGCATCGACACGATAACCAGTCAATTCTAATTTAACTCATGTTTTCCCCTCCTCCCCGTATGCGTGTCTGGCAGTCTCACTTTGCACAGTTTTTTTATGAGTGTCTTCTCGATCAGTCTTTTACTGCAGGAAATTTCAGCACACCACATCGCGTGAGGCGATGAGGCGCTCGATTCTTGGCCGCTCTCAGCACTGTGCCAGGCTGCCAGAGAGGAAGGGAGGTGAGGGGGAGAGGGGGTCATGACGCCGGTCCTGTGCCAACATTATGACTTACGCTTCTTGTTCTTTACACTGAGACCAAAAGAGAGAAAGAGAGAGAGAGAGAGAGAGAGAGAGACCAGAGAGAGAGAGACCAGAGAGAGAGAGACAGAGAGAGAGACCAGAGAGAGAGAGAGAGACAGACAGAGAGAGAGAGAGAGAGAGCGAGAGAGAGAGAGGAAGAGAGAGAGAGAGAGAGAGAGACCAGAGAGAGAGAGACCAGAGAGAGAGAGACAGAGAGAGAGACCAGAGAGAGAGACCAGAGAGAGAGAGAGAGACAGACAGAGAGAGAGAGAGAGAGAGACCAGAGAGAGACCAGAGAGAGACCAGAGAGAGACCAGAGACCAGAGACCAGAGACCTCTCTCTCTCTCTCTCTCTCTCTCTCTCTTTTTTTTTTTTCTTTCACACTCCCCCTTCTCTTTTCTCATTGTTTGTTTTGTCAGGTTTCCAGCTCTCTACGGCTCTGTTCTGAACCCTGGCGAGTTGCCTCACTGCCTACTTCATACATAGGCAGCTGCTTTTCAAAGTGTATTTAAACACGAATCCCCCGTACAGCTCTGGAATGCACCTCACTGGAATCATTGCTATTCATTTGTTGCTGTGCACAAATATTGGGAAAACATCTGAGATATATTCTTTATGTTTTGAATGAATTCTCTCTCTTTTCTAACTCAACCTTTCCTCTCAAATTAACACATGTGATTCTGCCCTTCTCAATGCCATGAGCCCTCTTGTCTTGTTCTCTTTTTATTCCAGAAAAAGTGCTGTGGTCGAGCAGTGGTTGAGTAGGAATAATATTTGCTGTACTTTGCTGTCTTCCTGGTCCTATTCTCCCCGAACAACGAGCCTTTATTTTTAACTGCGCTCAGGGTTTGGTCATTTCCTGCGGCTGGTGTCGTGTGACGTTTGCGGCCCACACTATTATGGTGCTGGTGAAATTTATGTGAATTTTTGTTATTTTTATCTAAGACAGGGCATGACTAGATCTGGCCTAGGGATATTTCTCTATTGTGTCTTGCAGGCGGATATGGACGTAATATGGAGTGTCAAGTATTAATTATCTTAACCAGGAATCCATCCACCCATACAACTCCCAGAGCACAGAGAAAGCTGTTCCATATTAGTGTAGATTGGGTCAGATGTGTTCTGATGTTTAGAGAGTTGATCTTGTGATCAGAAGGTTGTTGGTTTGAATCTCAGTGTCAGCAGATAATAACTGAAGTGTTCTTGAAGACATCTTACCTCTGTTTACTTTACAGTTTAAATTATGAATAAATGTAAAATAGATCTTTCATAATGAACTGTTGTGTTATTAGTACGTGGAATTCACCGCCATATTTCTGGAGTAGCCCTAAACGGACAAACTGCTGTAACGGCCACGTGTCTTCTCCTGCAAAGAAGAAAAAAATGTGACAACATCTTTGTCCTGTGTCAGCCACCCTAGTGCTTTGAAAGAAGTCTTAAGATGCAATTTGTAACTTCATAGATGCCAGTAAATTTAGCAATTTGGACCATTAAGAGTTAGGTTCTGATTCTTAAGGCAGGAAAATATTGGGTTATGGGTTGTTCCCAGAAAGTTTTTTTCATTTTAAGGACTTGATGGCATAAACCCTTGAAGATTTAAAGATGGCCTTTTGGAGACATTACCATACACATTTATTTGTCACTCACAATTTGTTGAGAAATGCGTGCTAACCGCTGGGCTGTGGCTTTGACACTTAATTTCATAAATCAATTTCAAATCTTTATTTTCAAACTAACACGAAACATTGAACCCAGCTGGTAAATGAACTGCTGGTATGGTGTCGGTAGGAATTCTATCTTCTCTGTAGTGTTTAAATCCAGGGCCAAGACTCTCTAAACAGCTTTCTCCCCTGCGGGGGAGCTGAGATGGTGCTGTCCCGGACCCCCTTCAGCGCGCTGGGAGATTTAAGAGCGGGATTAAAGGAGCCTCGGCCACTCAGCGGTCACCCCTCTCTGATTCATCTTTCTGGGAAAGAACAGAGGGAGAGAAAGCCACAGATGGATTCCTCTTTCTTCAGAGCTGCAATCTCACCGATCAAGACTGTTTAGAGAGAAAGATTTCTGACAAATTGTATATTTGAAAACATGAACGTGAACTCTTTCAGCACGCAAGCACGCATGGTTTATACTGTTGTTGTTGATCTAAGTGGAGAGTTTTCACTTTGGGGTTAGATATTGTCATGGTGGTGCCACAAGAATGTTGTGTACAGCCAGATATTTAAAGACTGTAAATCTTTTGTGCAGTGAGTTTTGGAACTGAGACATAAAAGTGGTCTTTGATTTTGTATATTTGCTTAGAATTGGTTTTGACCTACAGCCTGTACACCTATGACCAATATTTCTTTATTTAACTGTGTAGTTTTAATTTGTAAACTCGTGCACACCCAAGGTCAGAAAACCACACCATAAGAAATGTCTCTGGCAAGGTCTGCACCAAAACCCTCTAGTGTCAAATTGCCTTCTGTGTCGTTGCTTAAGTTTGCCTTTTAAACTGATATTGTCCAGAAGTTCCTGAGGTTTAATGGTGTACCCAGTGTTTTATAAAATACTCTGCGGCTGGCTACAGATATTACACCGGCCAGCCAAAGTAGAGGAATGAAAAGCTATACAAACATAACATTTTCAAATAGCTTTGTGATTTACGGTGTGATTGCACACGTTAATGAAGGCAGTAAAATGAGCTAAGGCTTTTATGAATTACATTATGTCAACTGTGGCAAGCGCGGATCCAAATTCACAGTATAACTTGGCACTCTGGATCATAAGTGTCTGGATCTAAAATCTAATGAGGGCATAAACATTTCCTGCAGGAGGTTAAGTCATCTCCACAACATTGGGTAACTGTGGTCCACAATGTGACCATAAGAGTTTCACCTCAGGAACCACACGCTTCCATTTTAAGGTTTACAATAATCCAACTCCATGTTTTTGCTGCAAATGTGACTAAACTGTCTTGAATTAAAATGTTGAATTAAAGTCAAACCATTCTCTGTTACATAGAAAAATGAAGAAATTCCTAATGGTCTATTTACATCTGTCATATACTGTATGGGACATTAAAATTTTAGGCCGAATTCAATTCAAGATCTACTACAACATGCATTGTAGAAGCTTGGACATCATTATCTTCAACTAAAAATCATAGATTTGTGCATCATATACTCACACTATTGTCATTTTAAATTTGTGACTTATCATAGAAGAGATGCTTTGAAAAAAGTTGGTGACACCCATTCCCTTGCATTGCTTTTGTTTCCAAGTTTTGTTAAGTTGGAAAAATTTGAAAGAATTCATTACAATTTCACTAGAATTTACTTATATGTTTTAAGTATATCTAATGGAAAAAAATATTTATTCAATGATAGTATATTTTGATATACACCAAATATTTGGGGTGATTCTAATAGAAAGATTTAAGTAACTTAGAACTACCCATTTTACTTACATGTACACATAATTCAAACACTTCATAATTTAAAAGCGTTAAAATGAGTTTAAAATAGAAGTGAGTAGGTGCCCTTGGTGTTCATGATTTTTTTTTTATATCTGCTATTGTGATTAAATTTTTGGGTGAATATGTCCCGATCCGTAAATGTAAAGCCATAATACTTGCTACAAAGTTGCATGAGGTATTAAAGGCGGGGTAAGCCATTTCTAAAAAACACTTTAGAAAAATGAGTCATGCCAAAGAATAAGAAGAAAGCAAGTGGGCATTACAAAGATGTACTAGTGTGTTTTGTTGTTGATTTCAAATAACCACAACTGTTTTAGATTTTGGTAACCTTACCTTTATGGGCAAGAATCTTCTTGTTTATTAATGTGTATTACCCGTACATAAAAAACAGACATATTTGAATACGCGTATATATAAACTTTAAAACAAAATCTGCAAAGGTTCTTAAAACATCACCATTACTGAAGGCTAGAAGGCAGGAGAGCTGAAATTAAATCTCAGCTACTCAAGGCCCACAGAGAGAGAGAGAGAGGAAGGATTTTGTCAGGACTTCATAAACACGTACATAAAGTGGAATATGCCAGGACTAAAAGTGAAGAAAACTTTCCAGAGCTGGTTTCAGCCTTGCAGTCAGGGAGAGAGAGAGAGACCAGAGCCCCCAGTCCCAGGGTTTACAATAAGGCCAGCCAAACAACAATGATGAACTTCAATGAGAAGGTACCGAAGTACAAAGGTGAAAAGCAAACCATGAGAGTGAAGAGACACGTATGCATTGTCCCGATACAAATCAGATGCTGATGTTAATGATAAATCAGACTGAGCAAATCTGCTTATTTTGACATTGGTCTTGTGGAAAGTTTAGCATGATTTCAGCTTTTGGTAAATGAAACACAGATATTTGGTGGGACATAAACTCTCTGAAATATGGCAGCATGACATAATGGAACAAAAGAGGGCAGAGCATATCTTTAACTCGCCCGTTTGATTAAAAACGGGATGACACGAGGACAAATTTGCAAAAAGATGAACCATTGGGTTTCGAAAACTGTATTGAAAATCGTGGAATGCAAAAGTTTGAAACTGTCTCTTAAGGTCATTATGACTTAATCTGGTGCATTTTTGAGTGAAATTAAATATTTCATATTAGAGGATTGTATCAGCTAACAAAAATATGAGATCCAAGTACAATCTGAAGTTGCATAATCTGAGATTAGGAGCGCTGTAATGTGTTGATTGATCGATGTGATAAAATATATTATAAAGTTTCGAGAAACTGGAGTAAAAATTAGCATTTATGTTATAACAAATATTGAAATAATGAATTCTGTTGTTTATCTACCTAAAAGAATAAGGGCTCCCTACTATTGATTTACATATATTTAAAGGCCTAACTAGACAAAAATAAGCGATATATAAAAATATTTGAAACCTGTACGAGGTTTTTTTTCTTTCTTTTGCATAACAATAAATTAATACCGGAACAGCTGTGGCATGTATGGACACATAAGCAACACAAGTGAATTAGTACCAGTTTGAAACATATCTCAAAATATCTTTGTTTCTGTTGCGTGGTAGAATGAAAGTCATACAGTAATAAAATGGTAAGAGGTTTCAAGTGTTAACACTGTCATGTATTTCTATGCACTGTTGTTATGCAGTGAGACAGTGAGATTGTTCCCATGCACACACACTTGACTGATAAAGGCACTGGGCTAGTTGACATGTTAAGTCTGGACCCAAACTGTCCCAAAACGATATAAACATGACTCTTGGATAAGGTGGTTTAATCTTGCCGATACATGGTGCAGTCATCGTGTTTTCATGAGGTTGTGGTTAATCCGCTGAAGGGGCCGGCAGCACAGTAAGACAGCTTTCTCCAGATGACAGTGTGATAGTGATGGCTGTTTTTCTTGGCTGTGATAAACCAGCCTGGTGTACAGGAGGCCAATTTAGGCTTTCTCTTTCCTCATGGAGGCTTGACGGTTGCTGTCCACACTGGGTATAAAATACTATCTGGTGATGTATTTCTGGTATGAAAGATGGATGGGAGCCTTCACATATGTTTGTGTCTGTTAGTGTGTGTGTGCGCGCGTGTGTGTGTGTATTTGGCAGGCATAGGTGAGTGAGAGGTCATCATTTACTTTGCCGCCACAGACTTGGAGTCCATCCACAGCGAGAGACGGCAGCTTTTTCCGCCTCTTTATCATTCTGCATGGCTTATGAATGATCTGTGGAGATCTGAGGTATGAGAAACGTGCATGTGTCGTGTTCTTTTAAAACAGCAGAACTATATTCCACGTCTTCTAAAAGCGTTTAGACATAATTTATAGAAATGTTCTCTTCGTATACATGGGATTAATGAGAAAATAAGCTAATGGGGGAAATTGGGAAGTATTTAAGTAAAAATTTTGAAAAATGAGCTTTTGTATAATATCATTTTGGAACTCATTTGGGGAGTACTGTTGCTTTAAGGGAAGGCTTAGTGCTCCTGTGCTTTGCCGGCTATGGGAAACGTGAGGAGAGTTGGAAATGTCTTTGCCCAATGAAAGTCTTTTTCATTCACCCATTGACCAGCTCGCTTTCATCAAAGAAAAAATGAGAATAAACTCTGGTTAGAATTCAATCTGTACACACAGCTTGCTACAAAGAGCAGAACTGAACAGCGTGTTGTTCTCCAGATTGGGTTTCACTGTTGGTCCAGCAGCGCTTGAGTGATGAATAATATCATTTTCGATAAAGTTAATATAAATGCTGTCTTTTTCCCACTAAGTTCTCCATGTCCAAAAGATATGTTCAATTATTCATGAGGTTTGGTGGGTGATGTGTAACTGATAATCTGAGTCTATTTATATTTCATTTTAAAAGGACAAAGAATACGGCTGACCTGCAGGCCAAATCGCAGGGGAGCTGACATGCATGGGTTGAAACCGTTAATACCGATTTAATCTGAACTTTTTGCAGTTTTCCATATTATATATAATTATTTAATATTTATATACACTGAAGAACACATTTGTAATCATGTGCCAGACTTTTACTCAGTCCTATTACTCTAACACCCCATCTTTACCTCTGAAAATCTGAAAAAGATTTAATTCTTAAAGTTTCATCATCGTATCCTTCTGAAGGCCTTTTAAAAAAACAAAAGGTTCATTTTCTCAGTTGTATATTTTATAATATTTTTGCTTTGACTGGGAACATTAGTCTAAATTTTCAGCTCTGTTACTTAAATTATTTACTGGAGTTGTTTCTTTTTCATAGCTTTATTAAGCTAAAAATCCAAAAATATATCCATATGATTTCCCTTTTCCATTATTAACAAAACCTACAAAAAAACAAATAATAATTTGTAGATCATTGCTGCAGGTAGATATAGATATACAGTTTATCCTCATGTAGGCATGTTCACCATAATATTTATTTCAGCTACTGTTAAAAAATAAAGGTTTATGTTTCATTCACTACATTTTGTTCACCAACTGGTTAAATGACACTCATATAACCAAGGAAAAAATAATTATTATAAGCTATTAAATAATTAAAACACAGCGCAAATAATATTTACTAAAGTCTCAATCCAAGACCCCAGACATTTCACAAACGTCTCCTTAAATCTCAAACAAGTCCGCAAGCAAATGTCAATATTAAACCATTTTAATATGAACATTTCTCATTAATTCACTAAAATGTAATTTTTACAGATTATTTAGCTCTACATTGATATTACACCACAATTGTATTTTAAAATACATGTATGTATCTTGTCTCTTTCTATTTTTATTTATCTTGCATGGGTTATTTTAGAACTTGACAATGTAAAATCTTTTGAGATATGACAGAGAAAACTCTGAGCAATAAAAATAGCTACATACAGCGTGGTATACACTTGATATTTTTATTAATAATATTAAGACAACGAAGCATTCACAAAGCACCAAGAGTGACGACTAGAAGTGCATTGGCTGTCACAATGAACAGGTTATGCAAAGAAAAAACAAAGACAATATTTAGAAAGGACCAACAAAAACAACTAAACTGTGAACATCTCAGTTTTATACATATTCTTCCATCCAGACATTAGTTCTTCAAAAGAGACACTATGATGAAAAGCAACAGAGTAGAATACTTGGTGATACTCGTTTGATTATACATAGGTTAGCCTGTGGAAGCTGGGAAGGCTGTTGTGATTGGTCAGAACGTATAAGGCAAAATGACAACCATTAACCCCCATCATCATCAAGCCCTGTCAGCACACAGCCACCACACACATACAGTACTGCTACAAGCGTGCACGTTTAGCATTAAAGTGACGTACGATTGCAACCATGGTTACATCACACTCATCGTATAGTAGATATGATTTATGTAAAAATAATAATCTTGTTAAATGCTACTCTGATTGCATAAAAATATTACTGAATCCCACAATCTTGACACCAAAGTTGGAAAAATCTGGGACCTTATTTGAAAAGCACACGTCCAAATCAGAAAATTGGTGCGCAAACACCTTATTAAATACTATGCCTTACCCAATGATATTTTAAGATATAAGCACATATCTTTAAGAATTTGCAAACATACAGATGTAAATCCTGTTGGACTATATTCACATTTAGGATGAATAAACATGCTGTTATAAACAAAGGCCCAGAGAAAAGAAAGCTGTATAAGTACTAAACTGTGGGATAGTACGCTCAAGATTATTTTACTGCCCGTCCTTTAGTAGCATATAGTGCATTATATAATTCACTCAATCTTTTAACACAAAATCTAATTTAAGACAATACTGTTCGTAATCTAAGGGCCAGAAATCGGACATTTACTAACTGTGGGTACATTTCAAGCGTGCAAGTACATTTGAGTATGTGTCAAGCAAGTAAAACTGCAAGCAAGGTCTACTTGACATGGTCAAATGGTCAATATGTGCTACAGTGGCTGACATAAGACATTTCCCATGGGGAAAAGGGCAAACACAACAAACTCCTCTGTATGGAGAAGCCTTTTCACAATTTTCCACTTGTTAACTATTAAAAGCCAAGAAAACTGATGTCTCTGGGCCTTAAGCACAAGACGCAGTTCACAGAAGTCTCAAAAGAATCCTCACTGGCATCTCTGCGGCCTTCTGCAGCCCGACTGTTGCCATGTGATGTCCCGTGTTTTAAATGAATTAAACGTTGCCCGAGAGACTTAAGAACACTGTGTCAGATTAAGTTTGGTGTGTCATTTCCTTCACAATACTTCCTCTAAACTATTAGCTTAATAACAGTTGCGGTTTCATACGCGGGAGCGTTCAAAGCTGCTCAATGGAGCGCTTTGTGTTTAAATCTCATGCTAATGCTAACTGTAGCATAACATGTAGACTAGACAAACAAGCGTTCTGCTTTCAGCTCTATATCCAGAGAAGTGGGTGATGATGAGGATGTGGTCAGGACGGGAGGAAGAGGAAAATCGGGAGCACTTTTCTATTTTCACAGCATTAGGAAACACAGAGTGGTCCTTATAGCCGGTGGTAAATTTAGAGGCTAACACATTAAATTTAGCCTGTGATTAGTGCGTGTATGGCAGGACAGGGTGCAGCTCTGCCAGGGGACACGCCATCACTGTGTAGTGCCAAAATGGGTAGTGCCACAGTGTTAAAAAACTACTGTTTATAGATTTGGTACGTAACAGGCCTAAGTGTTTAAATGCTCTCAAAAACGCTTTTTTATCATCATACATCATTGAAGCATTGTCAATGGCTCAATGTTAGTGTGCCTTCTGTTAATATTGAGTGTTATTTATGTTCAGAAGATATTGTAGAGATACCATAATACAATGGTATCATAAGGTAACAACATGGTCCTTTGATATTTACATGGCACTCATTGAAAAGAAGCCATAGCATGACATTACAGATATAAATGTAAAAAAAAGCGTTACAGTGTCCATGAAAACACATTAAAGCTGAAAAGATTCTGGTTTACAAGCATTTAATGATAGATGGAAGCTTCCAGTAAAAGAAGACCTTGGAACCAGTTGGTTCAAATAAAACAGCATCATTTGCAGATTACACTTGCTATGACATATTGTTATGTAATCCAATGACATTAATACAGTGTTCCTAAGTCATCAATGAAGAATGTTGTATTCCAGCTAAAAAAAAAAAAAACATCATCTGAAATGTACCAGTTCACAGTTGACATAATATAAAATTGTACACAGAGCGTTCAGTGTACACGTTGGAAGATGGATGTTTTGAGTTTTCATTCAGGTGGAAATATTGAAGAAAAACCCAAAGACGTCCTTTCAGCAATTCCAGACATGTTCTAAAAGATATTTAATTGCCGCTAAAATGAATGGCTTTTAAAACAAGTGTTACTCAAGACACTTGTGCTCAAACAACCAAATGTCATGGAGAAGGATTATCAGTTCACAATTACCTAATGCACACCTTTGGTCGCCGATCACTAAACATCCTAATACTGCAAACTGTCCCATGTTAAACATATCCAACTTTTCACACTAGCTGACATCTAACAGGACTTCAAAAGCCCATCGGTGAAACAGCTGTTTTTGACCACATACAAGCATGATTTTGTGGCCTTTATTCGTTTTGATATTAAGGCCAAAGACTTAAGAGTTTTAAAATATTTTACAGTGTTCAGGGAATCTCAATCATTAGTGCACATAAAGGTAATAAAAGTGCAACATATCAGGTGGAACCAACCACACATAACAACAGAACCAGACATCAATCCAACAAACATTAATATATACACAGTGATGGCATACGTCTGTGTTTAACTATATCTAACAACAACCATAGGGCAATCTGTACACGTTTTAGATGACTATTTCTGTCCACTTTTGGTGGTTGCATATATAGCCACGTTGGCTTACATAAAGCCATACCATATGCACAGGCTTGGTAAGAGACACTTCACAACTGACATCTACTTTGGATGACTCATGCTGAGAATATTGAGGTTAAACTAATATCTAATGCTTAAGGGTCCATTAAAAGACACAGACACAATATATTCCATTTATATGTATGCACTTAAGTCTATACGTCTTTTGTGCGGTACACAGACAATAATTAAAGTGCCATGTCATTTTTGACTTTCGCTGATAAAAATAGACAATAGTAAAATAGATTGTGTAAAACTAGGGTAGTGCTGGGATATGACACTTCGCGAGGGCCTTGTTTTAAATGACACCCTCTTTATCATATGCCACATGGTCCTCTGGGCATGTGCACAAACTCTCTGTGGTTACTAGGTGAGAATAAATGATTGCTTTTTAAGTATAACAGATCCCTCCTCTTTATGCCATTAACTCATGCCTTACGCCTCTGTCTGCCACTTTTTAAAACATGCTTCGAGGAATCTGCCTCAGGGAACCTGACACGTGCAGGAGGTCGCTGTAAAGTATCGAGAAGGTACTACAGCAAAGTATATAGTTAATGCATCTCAATATTAAACACGAGGTTTTACAGAGTAGCCTTTATTTCAGGCATCAAGAGTTTAAAAAGAATGTTGAATGTATTTGAACACTGGACTAAGCTTATGTAGATTTGCTAAAAAGGATGCTTTTACATGGGCCAACACTTTTTTCATACTGCTCAAAACAATGCAGAACACAAGAAAAGGAAAAACAGAGAGCGTACGGAGCAACGAGAAAGAGTCCATCGCTTTCCTTGCATGCTCAAGACTTTAGCACATAAGCTAGCCTGCTAACATGTACTGCTTGTGCATCATAATTCTGGATTCCATGTGTAGTATTAACAAAAAATTTGCCTAAGTTCATAACATCCTCCACTGTTGTGTGACTTAAGCCAGCTGTATGATGTATAATGCGAGCCACACTCTTCTGGCAGCAAGGCTCTTGCCTACACTACATCTGCCTTTCTCAGGCACAAAGCCAGACCTCATTTCACCTTGAGTGGTGGCTCTCTTTCCAGCCAGCGCACTCGAACTTTCTGTTTGTAGTGATACTCCTTGAGAAAGTCTTGCATGGTTGGTGGAAGTGGCAGAGCCCCAATGCCATCATAGGTGGTGTGTCTGGAGATGGCGGCTCGTGCTAGATGCTGAAGGCTGAAGGGGAAGCTCCTGTGAAGGGGGGCGGTGAGCAGGGGCTCAAAGAACATACAGGCACTGGGGTCTTTGTAGTGCTCCAGTAGGCCTGTTACTGTGGAAGAGTGGAAGACACAAGGGTCGTGTGCATCAAAGCTGAAGTTATGATTCCATTGTTCAATGCGTGCATGCAGCGAGCGATTGTAGCGTCGGAAACTGACAGAAAACAGATAGTCCTCCTGTGCTGAGTCACGAAGCAGGAAGGTGCCTTCTGGCCGTCCGTCCAGCAGTGCTTCGGCCTGGTACCGGTCCATCACTCCCCAATAACAGGGAAGAGCAGTTATTGCCTGTAGGTCAGGCACTAAACAATGGATATAGTCAATCTGTGTGTGAACCTTCCAAGGCCCTGGCTGTCTGGAGCAATGAGCATCCCCAGAGGCATGCCTCTGTTTGGGTCTCCTTGTCTGTAAGCACAGAGTGGTTGAGTCCTCCTCAGAATCACAGTCAACAGAGTGGGATGGCGTTGCTACACTTGCAGCCACCTGTGCAGCAGTCCCGGACAAGCCCCCAGAGATAGAATTGACGGTTGCCATACTCCTGTTCTCCCCAAGTCCTTCGAGAACAACAGGAGCCATCTTTGGTCCCAGTTTATAGAGGGAGGAGCTCTGTGAAGTTGCTTCCAGTGTATGGATTTGCGCATTCGGGGGAGGGTCCACACCTTCCTCTATGCTAAGCCTGCGTCGCTCACGTAGTCTCTCTTCCTCATCCTCTGGAGAGGGATGCATTGGATCAAAAGCATCCAAAAGAGCTGTTGAGGAATGAGGGCTGACTGGTGCCGTATGTTGCTTGATAAGGTGCCACTTGTTGGCTAAATCAGAGCCAGGTGGGAAAGGGCATGTTTCTAACATCAGTTCAGTCAGGTGGATCTTACGTTTGGAGGACACCGGACCTTTAGCTGATTGAGAGCGGTGGTGTGTGGGCAGGGTAAGACACTGGCCTACAGTATCTTTAAGTCGCTGCCGCAGGGAACGTGCACTAAGACTGCGACAACTGCTGCCAGCTCCTACAGAATCATTAACCTCTTGAATAGAACTAACCCCATAACGGCGCTCCCTCCTGGACGTACTTCCTCTTGAGCGTCCTGTTCGCCTGTCAGCTTCAAGTGAACTTTGTGTTTTAGTTGAGCATGAATGCTTCTTTTTGCCTCCCCAGGGTGCATGGCGAGAATAAGAGTCCCTACGCACAAGAGGGCCCCGCCTAGCATCGTCACTATCTTTGTCAATGGAGATTTCCACTATCTGGGGAATATCTGCCACACAATTATGGACTCGACGACCTCCTGTTACCATTGGAAGTGGTGACAAGTTTCGTGACGGAGTGGAAGATCTAGTTCCATTGGGTTCATATGCGTGTTCTCCTCTTCCAGAATCCATCACACAGTGGACACGATTGACATCCTGGCTACACAAATTGGACTCCGAGCTATCATGGTGGAAGAGAGCTTGGCATCGACTCCTGAGGTTGCCCCACATCTTGCCTGCTTTCCCCATAGATTGAAGACCTGTTATGAAAACAGACATAAATAAATGTGATGGAAACACAGATACACAGAAACTCTAATGCATAGAGTGTGGGTGATTTAATATAATAATAATGTAAAATGCTTTTCAGAAATCAGTAGCCTTGACCCTTATATAAGTAGAAATGTTATCACACACATTAGGTGACACTACACAGTATCCTCCACACAACACAATCCCACACAACTGACAGGATATTCTCCTTTAAAACTAAAACTTTATCCGTCAAGAGTGAGGCTTTATACAGTACACGGCTAGTGTTAATGTACAGAACATTGGTCAAATGGAGACGTGCAGGAATAGATACACTGTCATGAGGTGCAGCTCTGCAAACACATTCTACAGTCACGATTCAAATACAGACACAATCATTTACCGAGACAGATGTAGAACTTTGTCCATGCCCATTTTCATGTACGCTATGTATTATGTATTTTTGTATGCTTTTGATGGTACTGCTCAGTTCTAAGTGGCGTTGCATAACAGTGATCGTGCCCATAAGTAATTGCATCTGAGGTGTGTTGTATTTGAGTCATCTGTGGGCTCTTCTGCAGAAAAACTTTTCTTGAGGAGTCGCACTATTGCTCTTGCTCATGTTTCACAAATTATGTTCAGTTCTTATAAGCACACGCAGTGTTAAAATTTCCACAACTGCTTAAACTCTTAAAAAAACGCTTAAAAACAAAATGTTTGGGCCCAAACTTTCAAGACTATGTGTATACGTATTATTACCATGTTTGGTTTTAATAATACTTAATCGAAATCACCACCAGTCTTGCGATTTGAAAAACTGCACCCATACAAAACAGGATTTCGGTTTCCAGACGATTAATTGTGTAGGCCAACTGCAGGTTAAAAATTCCTTCAAGGTTTTGTTTTAAATACTAGGTTTTAATGCAAACATCTCAACCTTAACTTAATACATGAAGTAGGTGTAGTAGAAGGTAGTAGTACAGTAAGCACAGAGTTGCCAGGCAGACATGCAATAACACAAGACCATGGCTATAAATGATCTGCTCCCAGCTGATCTACTGGTATGTACTGTATTACTGAGCCAGTCTGGACCTGACTGAGAACTTTCACTGTCATGGCAGCAGACATACACAGACACGTGTTAAATCACATAAGCAAAAGTTACAAACAATACGGCATTGTGGGGATGCAAAGAGATATGTGGACACACATAAAAGAGGAGCCTGTCTGGGAGGCTTTATCTGTTCCCGTTTTTGATTAAGTGAAAGTGCATGTTTAATTTACTGTGATTCAGTGGAACAAATCATACAAAACTGAGGCCGGGAGATCAAGACTTTTTTTCATATTAAGAACAGAGTAAATGTAAAGAATCTATGATAAGTAGGTGCACTAAATAATGATAAGTATTTTTTATTATGTTCATATTAAAATCATAAAACAACAGAAAAGTGCAAGGCAGTTATAAAAACTATGATAAATTTGTGTGGAATAGACTTATAACTCTTTATACTTGTGTATGAGTTATTTTGTTCTTAATATAATGAATATGCTATAGATGCTCTTTATTATTGCCCAATAATAAATTTGATTTAGGATGAGTTTGGGTACACACAGAGATTTGATCCATTAATCACTTAGTTGGTTTTTCCCATGCATCTTTATTCTTAAGAATTTATGTTAAGATGATGTATTTATGTTTAAGTTTTAGGAATGTTATCTGCCTCATGAATGGATCAGATCTCTGTGTTGGCCATATATTTGTCAACTCATTGTTCGTAAAGAGACTTCATTAAACGTGCCTATTATGGTGCCTTGTATATTTGTTTTACACACTGGCTGCGCTCAGCTACAACCCTGCTTAAAAACCCTACCACAGCCAAGTTTATGTCAAGGTTTGTGTTAATTTAAGTTAAATTGCATTTAATATACATATGTACAGATTACATTAGAGACTGAAAATATATCTATTCGTTTGGAATACTGGAAAAGAACAAAACATTAATTCAAACAAAAATCTTCATTTAATTCGCATTAGATACAAGAAAGCAGTAATGCATTTATCTTTATATCTTTCTTGGTGTTCAACTGAACAAATACATTTTGAAGTTGAGTAATCCGTGACAGAACTTTCTGAGCCATCATCTACAATAATTGTATTAGCTGAAAAATGAAAATCTCATACAGTATACAGTTTATGTTTTAAACATCAAAATCACTTTATTTAAAATGTTATTCTGCAAACTGCATTATATACCACATTTTTAATGTTTGAACATTTGGAAACAATATTATTATTATTATTTTCATTTTCATTTATTAATTATTATTATTATTATAAATTCATTTGTTTATTTTTTATCAATATAATTTTAGTTTTTTACTGAGTGCATTTAAAAACAAAAATACAAATATACATAAAATATAAAAAAAATACAAATTTAAAACAATTAGAGGTTGAGCAAAAGACAAACTTTTTTTTTTAGGGTGAACTATCCTTTTAAATGATTAATTAAAGTTTTGAGTGTATGTAGAATCGTGTTATTTGTATCTCTGAATAGTATTTAGTTCTTACATTAAGAGAAGACAGATACAGCGTTATGATTGTTTCTGGATAAAGTCTCATGATCAATCTTCTCATGAGGAATTCTCCAGGAATATATACACTGATACTCGTGATCTTCTAAGTTCTCTGATTGGTGTGTTGACGGGATTTTACGGGTGAACGGCCAATAAATAACTTGTGATTTAATGACATCTGCAAGTTAAATAAAAAAAGAACTTTCTTTGGCTATACGGGGGGAGTGTATTGAGCGGGGAAATCTTTCATTGCACGTATAACTCGTTGAACATGACGACACAACATATTCAACAATCTAAAGCAGTTATAATGCATAAAACAATCTGGTACCCTCCCTTTAAGTTTACAAGAAGACTTGAATACCTTGACTATGATATGAAATGCATGTTGGATGCTGGGAAGGTTATGTAAGACCTAGATACACTGAGATAAGGTTTTGGACTGAACCCTATCCAGCGCTCCATGTTTTTCAGCTATCCAGTTATCCAGTTTCACCAGCAGTATGAAAGCTGTATTAAGTGTTAATGCAGTGAGATGTGGATCTTGGGCAAACACACACTGAAACAACAATTCCACATTGGCAAACTTGTGTTTGTTAGACTAAAATAGCATGCATTGTGCTTGCAGTACCGTTCACATAACATTAACACTGGATATGATGTGACATGGATGCTTATATTTCTCCCGCTGCTCTTTTAACCTCCACTGTTCTCGCCTCCAGACACATCTCTAATGTACTGCGGTATCAGATGCATCAGTCTCTTTTTCCATGCAAGTTGCCATTTTTTCCCTTGACTATGCAAATCACTTTCACAAAAAACAAACAGCTCTGGCTTTCAAGAAAGGACGTAATGAGAAGGAATTATCTACGAACATTCCTTACAGAGAGCAAAACAATTTAAGTCCTTCCTCACAAAACCCCCTTAAAGTTTTAAAGAAAAAGTTAAACAATACATAAATGAACTCTTCTGTCTCTTTCTGATAAGCACGGTGATAGATATGTACTAACACCAATAAAAGTCTATTCATAAAAACTTTGTCCTTTTCAATCAGTAAGTGGAGACAGAATGGCTAAATTACCTTCTCTTTCTGTGAACGTTTGTCTCAAAAACTCCAAATCAGACAGTAAGATAGTGATAGTCTGTGATCTCTCCTCTCAAAGATGATACAGTACAGAAATATATGAAAGTTCTGTAGAATTACCCACGATGAGAAGTCCAAGCCAGAGCTCAGGCACATCATTATCAGAGCGGCAGTGTCAGATGTGAAAGATGTCTAGTGTTGCTCTCTCCTATAATGAAGAGTCAGACTCAGAGATGTGTGTGATTCAGAGATATAAGCTCAGTCAGCTCATACAGCCCATAAACTCATCAACGGGCTCAGTTCACGAGACCATTGGGGGTGGACACTGTCCTGGGTCCTCTATATTATAGTCGACTTATCAGGCCCAATGGAGAGTGACGATTTAGTCTTTAGAGACTTTTAAATGTGACACAGTCACCCAACAGCTATGTAAAGGACTGAGAGCATTTCTTTTGCAAAAATAATTTTGATCCATTCTTCATTTTACCAAAAAAATGCAAATATGTGTTCAATTGTAACGGCCCTTAGTATTTTCACATTTTAAAGCTATTATAGTATACA
>CM065661.1:18583879-18653879 GCA_033220385.1 Triplophysa yarkandensis | reverse complement strand
TGCAGTGTGCTGTCTGTGCAGTGTGCTGTCTGTGCAGTGTGCTGATTGTCTAGTGTGCTGTCTGTCTAGTGTGCTGTCTGTCTAGTGTGCTGTCTGTGCCAGGTGCTGTCTGTCTAGTGTGCTGTCTGTGCCAGGTGCTGTCTGTGCCAGGTGCTGTCTGTGCCAGGTGCTGTCTGTGCAGTGTGCTGTCTGTGCAGTGTGCTGTCTGTGCAGTGTGCTGTCTGTCTAGTGTGCTGTCTGTGCCAGGTGCTGTTTGTGTAGTGTGCTGTCTGTGCAGCGCCCTGTCTGTCTAGTCCGCTGCCTGTGCAGTCGGCTTTCTATGTAGTTGTAGTCTGCTGTCTGTGTGGCGTGCTGTCTGTGTAGCGTGCTGTCTGTGCGGCGTGCTGTCTGTGCGGCGTGCTGTCTGTGCGGCGTGCTGTCTGTGCGGCGTGCTGTCTTTGTAGTCGGCTTTCTGTGTACTCTTATTCTGCTGTCTGTGCGGCGTGCTGTCTGTGCGGCGTGCTGTCTGTGCGGCGTGCTGTCTGTGCGGCGTGCTGTCTGTGCGGCGTGCTGTCTGTGCGGCGTGCTGTCTGTGCAGCGTGCTGTCTGTGTAGTTGGCTTTCTGTGTACTCTTATTCTGCTGTCTGTGCGGCGTGCTGTCTGTGCGGCGTGCTGTCTGTGCGGCGTGCTGTCTGTGCGGCGGGCTGTCTGTGCGGCGGGCTGTCTGTGCGGCGTGCTGTCTGTGTAGTGTGCTGTCTGTGCAGTGTGCTGTCTGTGCAGTGTGCTGTCTGTGCAGTGTGCTGTCTGTGCAGTGTGCTGTCTGTGCAGTGTGCTGTCTGTGCAGTGTGCTGTCTGTGCAGTGTGCTGATTGTCTAGTGTGCTGTCTGTCTAGTGTGCTGTCTGTCTAGTGTGCTGTCTGTCTAGTGTGCTGTCTGTGCCAGGTGCTGTCTGTCTAGTGTGCTGTCTGTGCCAGGTGCTGTCTGTGCAGTGTGCTGTCTGTGCAGTGTGCTGTCTGTGCAGTGTGCTGTCTGTGCAGTGTGCTGTCTGTCTAGTGTGCTGTCTGTGCCAGGTGCTGTTTGTGTAGTGTGCTGTCTGTGCAGCGCCCTGTCTGTCTAGTCCGCTGCCTGTGCAGTCGGCTTTCTATGTAGTTGTAGTCTGCTGTCTGTGTAGTGTGCTGTCTGTGTAGTGTGCTGCCTGTGCAGTGTGCTGCCTGTGTAGTGTGCTGTCTGTGTAGTGTGCTGTCTGTGTAGTGTGCTGCCTGTGTAGTGTGCTGTCTGTGTAGTGTGCTGTCTGTGTAGTGTGCTGTCTGTGCAGTGTGCTGTCTGTGCAGTGTGCTGTCTGTGCAGTGTGCTGTCTGTGCAGTGTGCTGTCTGTGCAGTGTGCTGTCTGTGCAGTGTGCTGTCTGTGTAGTGTGATGTCATAACTCAGTGTGTTCTATAATAACTGTCTGTGTGCTGCCTGTGTAGTGTGCTGTCTGTGTAGTGTGCTGTCTGTGTAGTGTGCTGTCTGTCTAGTGTGCTGTCTGTGCAGTGTGCTGTCTGTCTAGTGTGCTGTCTGTGTAGTGTGCTGTCTGTGCAGTGTGCTGTCTGTCTAGTGTGCTGTCTGTGCAGTGTGCTGTCTGTCTAGTGTGCTGTCTGTCTAGTGTGCTGTCTGTCTAGTGTGCTGTCTGTCTAGTGTGCTGTCTGTGCAGTGTGCTGTCTGTCTAGTGTGCTGTCTGTGCAGTGTGCTGTCTGTGCAGTGTGCTGTCTGTGCAGTGTGCTGTCTGTGCAGTGTGCTGTCTGTCTAGTGTGATGTCATAACTCAGTGTGTTCTATAATAACTGTCTGTGTGCTGCCTGTGTAGTGTGCTGCCTGTGTAGTGTGCTGCCTGTGTAGTGTGCTGTCTGTGCAGTGTGCTGTCTGTGCAGTGTGCTGTCTGTGCAGTGTGCTGTCTGTGCAGTGTGCTGTCTGTGCAGTGTGCTGTCTGTGCAGTGTGCTGTCTGTGCAGTGTGCTGTCTGTGCAGTGTGCTGTCTGTGCAGTGTGCTGTCTGTGCAGTGTGCTGTCTGTGCAGTGTGCTGTCTGTGCAGTGTGCTGTCTGTGCAGTGTGCTGTCTGTGCAGTGTGCTGTCTGTGCAGTGTGCTGTCTGTGCAGTGTGCTGATTGTCTAGTGTGCTGTCTGTCTAGTGTGCTGTCTGTCTAGTGTGCTGTCTGTCTAGTGTGCTGTCTGTCTAGTGTGCTGTCTGTGCCAGGTGCTGTCTGTCTAGTGTGCTGTCTGTGCCAGGTGCTGTCTGTGCCAGGTGCTGTCTGTGCCAGGTGCTGTCTGTGCAGTGTGCTGTCTGTGCAGTGTGCTGTCTGTGCAGTGTGCTGTCTGTCTAGTGTGCTGTCTGTGCCAGGTGCTGTTTGTGTAGTGTGCTGTCTGTGCAGCGCCCTGTCTGTCTAGTCCGCTGCCTGTGCAGTCGGCTTTCTATGTAGTTGTAGTCTGCTGTCTGTGTGGCGTGCTGTCTGTGTAGCGTGCTGTCTGTGCGGCGTGCTGTCTGTGCGGCGTGCTGTCTGTGCGGCGTGCTGTCTGTGCGGCGTGCTGTCTTTGTAGTCGGCTTTCTGTGTACTCTTATTCTGCTGTCTGTGCGGCGTGCTGTCTGTGCGGCGTGCTGTCTGTGCGGCGTGCTGTCTGTGCGGCGTGCTGTCTGTGCGGCGTGCTGTCTGTGCGGCGTGCTGTCTGTGCAGCGTGCTGTCTGTGTAGTTGGCTTTCTGTGTACTCTTATTCTGCTGTCTGTGCGGCGTGCTGTCTGTGCGGCGTGCTGTCTGTGCGGCGTGCTGTCTGTGCGGCGGGCTGTCTGTGCGGCGGGCTGTCTGTGCGGCGTGCTGTCTGTGTAGTGTGCTGTCTGTGCAGTGTGCTGTCTGTGCAGTGTGCTGTCTGTGCAGTGTGCTGTCTGTGCAGTGTGCTGTCTGTGCAGTGTGCTGTCTGTGCAGTGTGCTGTCTGTGCAGTGTGCTGATTGTCTAGTGTGCTGTCTGTCTAGTGTGCTGTCTGTCTAGTGTGCTGTCTGTCTAGTGTGCTGTCTGTGCCAGGTGCTGTCTGTCTAGTGTGCTGTCTGTGCCAGGTGCTGTCTGTGCAGTGTGCTGTCTGTGCAGTGTGCTGTCTGTGCAGTGTGCTGTCTGTGCAGTGTGCTGTCTGTCTAGTGTGCTGTCTGTGCCAGGTGCTGTTTGTGTAGTGTGCTGTCTGTGCAGCGCCCTGTCTGTCTAGTCCGCTGCCTGTGCAGTCGGCTTTCTATGTAGTTGTAGTCTGCTGTCTGTGTGGCGTGCTGTCTGTGTAGCGTGCTGTCTGTGCGGCGTGCTGTCTGTGCGGCGTGCTGTCTGTGCGGCGTGCTGTCTGTGCGGCGTGCTGTCTGTGCGGCGTGCTGTCTTTGTAGTCGGCTTTCTGTGTACTCTTATTCTGCTGTCTGTGCGGCGTGCTGTCTGTGCGGCGTGCTGTCTGTGCGGCGTGCTGTCTGTGCGGCGTGCTGTCTGTGCGGCGTGCTGTCTGTGCAGCGTGCTGTCTGTGTAGTTGGCTTTCTGTGTACTCTTATTCTGCTGTCTGTGCGGCGTGCTGTCTGTGCGGCGGGCTGTCTGTGCGGCGGGCTGTCTGTGCGGCGGGCTGTCTGTGCGGCGGGCTGTCTGTGCGGCGTGCTGTCTGTGCAGCGTGCTGTCTGTGTAGTTGGCTTTCTGTGTACTCTTATTCTGCTGTCTGTGCGGCGTGCTGTCTGTGCGGCGTGCTGTCTGTGCGGCGGGCTGTCTGTGCGGCGTGCTGTCTGTGCGGCGTGCTGTCTGTGCGGCGGGCTGTCTGTGCGGCGTGCTGTCTGTGCGGCGTGCTGTCTGTGTAGTTGGCTTTCTGTGTACTCGTATTCTGCTGTCTGTGCGGCGTGCTGTCTGTGTTGTCTGCTGTCTGTGCGGCGTGCTGTCTGTGTTGTCTGCTGTCTGTGTTGTCTGCTGTCTGTGTTGTCTGCTGTCTGTGCGGCGTGCTGTCTGTGTTGTCTGCTGTCTGTGTTGTCTGCTGTCTGTGTGGCGTGCTGTCTGTGTAGTCTGCTGTCTGTGTTGTCTGCTGTCTGTGTTGTCTGCTGTCTGTGCGGCGTGCTGTCTGTGTTGTCTGCAGTCTGTGTTGTCTGCTGTCTGTGTAGTCTGCTGTCTGTGTTGTCTGCTGTCTGTGTTGTCTGCTGTCTGTGCGGCGTGCTGTCTGTGTAGTTGGCTTTCTGTGTACTTGTATTCTGCTGTCTGTGCGGCGTGCTGTCTGTGTTGTCTGCTGTCTGTGCGGCGTGCTGTCTGTGCGGCGTGCTGTCTGTCTAGCGTGCTGTCTGTGCGGCGTGCTGTCTGTGTTGTCTGTGCGGCCTGTGCGGCGTGCTGTCTGTGTAGCGTGCTGTCTGTATATTGAGACACGAGCATACACTCAGACAGGACATCTATTATTAACTGACCCCTAATCCAGATATAGAGTGTTTATATACTTTACTGCGGCTCTGTTGCCTTGTTTGGTTCGCTGGATGTTAATTACACATTCATTTATTACGACCGTGTGTAAGATTGTGATGTCACCGTATGGACAGAGATTCATAATAAACTAATATTATGTATTATTTTCTATGCATTTCATATGACTTTTTGTGACCAGGAACTGTGTTTGTGGACGTTCTTGTGAAAAATAACTTGTTGTTGAAGTTCATGTTCCTTTATTTTAACTCTGTGCTGTTTTGGGGGATAGTGGGAGGGGGGGTTCATGTTTATTTGGAGCATTAACCATAAGGGCAAAGCTTTAGAAATAGGAAGTTTTTACTAATGTTTTTTATTATACTTACAGCACAAATGTCAACATTTAGTTGTTCAGAAACCCATGTGACATCTAAGTTTTACGGAATAATTTGTTTTAGTTTTAGTTCATTATTTCTCATAGTAAAGTAAGATCTATTTTCCATGATTCTAACAACCATAACGCTACACTTTCCTCATAAACGGACACAAGAATATTAAAATCTAATAATTATTTTATGTTCCACAAAGACATAACCTTTGTCCATTTGCTGAATATTTTTGATTGTGGTTTGTACATTATAATCACATAAATCTTAATAAGTTTGTTGTTTCCCAATATTGGTGTCTTTTTTTGTCACGACCATAAACAGGATTATTTATCTTTTAAACAGAAAACTTGTGCATAGAGTGATATTTTTCTGAAGTTTAAACACTATCAACAAGAGTTTTGTAGAATAGAAACAGTTGATTTAGTTTGACAGATACAATTTCATTCTGAGAGTGTTTCTATGTGACGTCCAAAACTTTGGAATTTCCCACAGTTTAATGTAATTGTTAAACAGAATATCAAAATATGTGTCCTTTAAAATATTGTGCTGCTACATTATTATTTATGAAATAAATGCATTTGACAGAGGACTTGTTTAATGTATAGTTCACTACCTTATAAAAAGCTCTCAGGTTTTTCTCACTCTCATGTCATTGTCCGATCGTGTATGACTTTCTTCTGCAGAACACCAAAGGCATTTGTGTTATATTTCAAGTTTTTTTTCGAAGCTTGTCTATAATCACAATATTGTCCGCCTTTATGTTTGTGTAAAAACACAAACTGTATTGCTGGTCTGGTGTGCGTTCATACGGGATGATCCTGGAGTGTGAGAGGCCTAACACCGTGTCACAGTGGGTTGGATGTTACAGTCGGATTATGATTTTTGGAACATTCTTTCACCGCCTTTCCCAAAAATGTGGAAAACGAATTCACGTCAGCCCAGCTGGATATTCCAGCTGTGACCTAGTTGTGATAGAGAGGACGTCAAACTTTCTGATATCTTTACATGGTCAGGTGGACTCTAGATGTATAAAGGAAGCTTATGCAGCATCTCGCTGTTTTCATTCTTCGGGTATCTGAAGAAAAGTTTTAATTTGTACGTGCACATGACTTTTGTTGTTTTTATCTTCCATGTGATTCTGCTATTCATTCTTTTTCATAACTATAGCGGTGGCTTGGATTTATTCCACAGGGAAGTGTATTTGGGCGGCATAGAGCTGGTAACGCAGAAACCTAAAAGCATTTCTTCAGCCTGGTTTTCAAAGACCGGGTCTCTTTGATTTACAGGCCCAATCTGAATTCTGTTTTATACTTCTGTGCCTACCTCTCGCCCCTCGAAACGGGGTTGAAAATACTCCGCTAGGTAATGGGACACCACTACTGCACCATCATACATCATCGCCAGCTCCGACATCAGAGGAGATGTTTATCACAAACATATGCCATCAAACATAGTCCCATCAGTGCCCATGTGCTTTCAGCAACATTCATGGAACAACACATACACAAAATATTTAAAGCGAACAAACACTTACACTATACCCGCATTTTGGAAAGTTTCTTTATTTGATGTGAGGTCCTGAAATCTTTATTGTTTAAAGAGCTATATAACCCCTACTCCTTCAACCAAAACAGAATGTCATCCCTAACCTGTCATGTGAATGCACTAAACAGAATAGTGGAGGGAAGTGTAGGGGACGGGGGTAGAAAGAGGATTGGCCCAAAGTCTTAAAATCAAATCGAGGCATTGAAGTTAAACCATTTGTTCCACTATGATATAGATATCAAGATTATATGAAACACATATATGTTATGTAAGATGATTTTATGTTGGAGTCCCAAAAAATGACTAGCAGGAAGTACTTTCTTCAAAAAGCTTACGACAACCTTCATAACATTTCCGATCCATGATCCGAATAGAATATACTGAGCATTACTTACAGGCCGAACAGTTCTAGCACAAGTTTTAAACGTTTGTTACTCACATTTGCTCCAGTAATGATATTTAAAATAATGCTGGTCTTAGTATGTTATATTTGTATGTACTGATAATGTTCACATCGGTTAAAAAAAAAAAAAAAATTATATATATACTTTTTGTAACTTCGCTCTCTGTGTAACTCGGTAGCATTGTTGTAGCACTTGTTCGTCTATTGTTGTATCGGCTATTTACCGCTTCATTGTCTCCTCGACTATTGTAAGTCGCTTTGGATAAAAGCGTCTGCTAAATGACTAAATGTAAATGTAAATGTGCTACAAATGCCCAGGGCAGAGGCCAGTGCTTCTTTCTTTCTATATGCACTTAACAAAAGTTATATGCAGGGTGATTTCAGGTTGATTTTGACACATTTTAAATAAATATTATCATCCTGATTTCACCCTTAATAAAAGCAGAATTAAATATGTTTATCATATAAATGTTTTAACTAATGTTAGGAAAGAACTAATACATTTGTTCAAGTGCTTAGTAATATTCTACAGGTTGGTTAACTGTTTCAATGTTAGTTAAAAAAAGCAACTATTTATGTAAGATCTGGATTATTTATATTAACAGATACAGATTTGGATTTTAAATATAAATATATTGGTGAAATCAACAATAGATAAACAAGCAACAAATAATTTAAAGATAGACCTCGTTGTCAGGTCTTGTTTAATCAACACATTTAAAACAAAAAAATTAAGTTCTCTGGCCTTATGTAATGGCAGTTTTTGGTGTTTTTTTTCAGAACGGGTGGAGTATTGATGTTTTGAAAGGTTTTGTATAGAAGTTAGAAATTCCAGTATCATTACAACCTTAATATAGAACATTACAGGGTTGTTGTGGAGACTCTGCCACACTATAGACACTTTTCTTTCTGTGTGTATTTAAGTGCTGATAGTTTTCTCAAACAGTGAATAATGCACCTTACATAAACCCTGAAACGTCTTCTCCAGAGTTGTGCTTAGAGTTTGTGTACTTGTACAGTGAGAGACGCATTAATCCATAAGTGTCATGTCGCACATTCAATTGTATTTACTCGCAGAACTGGCAGATGAGAGGTTATAACAACAGAAAATCACAATCTGTTCAATTTTTGAAACCACAAATATACTTTAATGTCATATACTAATGGATCTCCGCAGCGCTGAATGATGTTAAACACCAGTCTTGTTTTAGATGAGAAACAGGATCATAATTCTCATGATTCCTTTAAATAGTGGATTGAGGACATCTTCAAGATCAACCCTGATTTAAGAACGTCGGATCGCTTTGGTTTTCACTGCGACACGTTGTTCTAACTTGTGTTAAAAAAATATATTAATTGTGCCTTTTAAATGTAAATGGATTTTACAATAGATATTAAATCAACCACAAAGGTTATGGTAGAGACAGAGGTCAAGCATGGTCCTTATACCAGATCTCTGATAAAGCATCAGTGGGAAATTTAAGAGTTTAATTTTGCAAAAGATTGCAGTTTCACATGAGTTGATGGTTTGTGTAAGAAGTCATCATAAATCCACATAATAAATCCTGTTTATGATCAGGCAAAAAAAATAGTTTTGACCTCATAAACTCAAGTTAACAAATTCAGAGTCACAATACAGAATTGCATTTGGTTGCAATTGGCACGTTTGTCAATGTTCGTACTTCTAGTATCTGTGTCTGTGCAGAAGAATGACCCACTTAATAATCTGAACTTACGTTTCTTTGGCTTTGGATGTTTATGTGATGATCCATGTAACCTGGTGTATGTTCTATCGCAGAAACTCTGTCCCAGAGTCATGGAGGACAGGAGGCCACAGAAGTCATGTGACGAGGCCATCGGATCATTAGTGAAGCAGGAGTATGAGGCGGCAGTGGCCCACAGCACAGATGCCCTGCTGGCCTTGGGTCCTAGAACCCCGACCCCTGGCACGACCCTCCTCCGGAAGCGTGCGCTGCTTTATCGTATAGCAGCTCGACTGCAGCTGGTGAGATCTCTTGAGTGTCAACCGCACACTGTCTCACACAGGGCTTTTATTCGGACGAAAGTTGTCTTGCTGAGCTCCTGTATTTGATTTTATGTTGCTTACGTGCAATATTTGTATGTGTTTTTTCCTGCTCATTTTGGAAGAAAAATCTTTATAATGCTTGAATATAAACGGGTTAATATATTGAACTTGTACTTGATTTCGTTCCACAGAAGGACTACGACCAGGCTGATGAAGACTGCAAGCATGGTAAGATGAAACATGTCTTTTTTTTCTATTCTGTACATTAAAGGGGTGGTTCATAATAAATGGTCTCTATACACTGGGATGGGTCGATTGTCCTTTGGCCACCAACATTATTAAAAAAATCAGCTTTTGTTTTCTGCAAAAATCCTCATACAGGTTACATTTTTCTGTTTCTGTTGGTTTTTTTATTTGTTGGAACACTGTTTATTAAGAATAAAAACTAAAGATCTTTAATATCACATTATAAAGAAGTTTTGATGTTCCATCATTTTGAAGAACCCTTGTCTTTGTTGAAATGCCTTCGTGCTGAACCAAGATTATGGGATGTTTATGTGCTGATTAGTGTGTGTGTTCGTAGTGTTTGCTGAGGAGATTGGGGGTGCGGATAGCAGTTTCAGAGCCGGGCTTCAGAACCTGCGGCTGGACGGAAGCTTACAGGAAGTGTGCAATGTTCTCTCTAAAGCTCTGTATGGAGAACCGCTGGTAAATCAACTCGGATTTCCTTCCTTTACCTGCGCTCCAGTATTCCCACAGCACATCATGATATGTACAAGCGGTTTCATCATGCTTCTCTATCGTCTTTCACTGTGGGACAACCGAAATCTTGATGCAATCCTTTTCTACTCTTGCATTTAACTACTGCATTGTACTACAGCAAAAACAGATTTATCTCGTCAACTTTACAGACTCGATCTAAACCAGAGTTAAACCCTCTTTAACTTAGATTTACACTTATGACTTTCTGTTTGCTTAACTAAAGTGTTTGCTTGTCCTAGAATGGAATCATGACTAAGGACATGACCCGACTGAAGAGACTTCTCTCAGAGATAGAGGTCAGTTTGTGTTTCCATTTAGTTTCTCTGGGAAGGGAGTGTGGTGTAGCCCTTCAAAGGACTTTCCCGGACTCTTAAATCTCCAGCCCTCAGGTGTTGTACATGGCTACAGGACATGTTCCATGTTTGTGTGTGTTTTGTTCTTTTTCTCAATCGCAGGCAGTGGGAAGTAAAATGGCGTCGGAAATAACTGAAGATATTGAGGAGGGTACGTTTCTCTCCACTATCACAATACATGCAGGATCCACTTTCATCTGTGATATTTTAGCTCTTTTGTGTGCTGACGTGTTCCTTCTCTCTTCTCTTCTCCTCTTTTTGTCGTTTTTGTCTTGTTAAGATGTTCTGGAGGGCTGGCAGTTTCGTCCTCCTCCTAGAGGAGTCACCAGCAGTGAAGAGTACACGCTATGTAAACGGTAAAACACAGAAAGAACACATAAACCATGCAATATAATGTTTCTTGCTGTCCCGTATCTTCAATATGAGGGATATTTTTCTATATAGTCGGATCTTGGTATCAAGCCTATTATCATTTAATACCATTGTTGCTTTAAAGACTTGTTTATCCCAAAATTAAACATATCTGTTTGATTTCGTCACTTTTTAATTGATAATTTGATTCTACATTCAATTAATCAAATTAACATCTTCATTAGAGGATATTGAAATTCCATCACATTCACAAATGATAAACAGCTAACTTAAAGTAACAAAATTCTAATTTGCACAATAATATGTTTGATGTTTCTTGTTTGACAGACTAACACTAGAAAGAGATAAGACTTAAAAGTTAACATTTTCTGCATTAGTGCTGCAGTTGAGTTTTTGCTTTGCCTTGTTTTAATGATATAAGTTTGTTTTTCACATCCATTTGTCGGATGTGATGTACGGTAAATTAATCCCCCTTCAGCCTTGATTTATTCACAATGCATCACAGCCTCTCTTACTTTATTGCTTTCATAAAACTGTTATCAAACAATAAAAATATTAAGATAGATTTGTAAAAATATATTAAATATTAAAAAATATTAAGTTTTTTCACCGTTGAGTTAAGCGGTCCTAGTAATGCCATGTCATAAATACAACACAGCTGCTGACCAATCAGAAATGAGGAATGAAACTAGACGTTTTATAATTTAAAACACATTTGTTGATTTTTATTTTGATGATGGACGTATGTAATTTTTTGTTCTGTGTGGGGAGAGCATGCCATGTTTATGCCAAAAGCACAAAAGTTGTGGTTTCGAGAAAAAAATACCAAAAAAATTATTAATATTTAGAAAAAGTTGCTGCTTAGAAAATCTTCTGCAAACATGAAAATGTTAATATTTAAAAAAAGAAAAAGAAAAATTATACTCAGTATATTGTGAATGAATTTTGTCAGAATTTTTCAATTCGTTCATAAGATGATAACTTTAACTGCGTGTTTTATTATGATATACATATATCTGTAGAAAAATATTTTTTAGTGTATATTTTACAGTTATGTGTTTAGGTAAAATGGCTATTTTTCTTTTAATCTGCCAACTTTTATCAATACTTCAAATGAAAATATTGCAGAAAATGAATCAAAATAACTGAACTGATGCTCTGTCTTTTTAAGATATCAAATACTGCAGCGAAAACAAGTAATACAGCAGTTATATCTGGTAGTGTAAATAGTTAAACAATACTTAAGCTTGCTTTTATTTTTTCTATTGTTTTTTTTACTGCTGCTGTACATATTTCTGATTGATTTCAGCTGTGTTATTTCGGATTTTTGTTTGAATATGTTCAAGGTTTTTGGAGCAGGGTCTATGTCGGTACGGGGCTCAGTGCACATCGGCTCACTCGCAGGAGGAGCTGACCGAGTGGCAGCAGCGTTACGCCTCTCGACTCATCCGCCTCAAACAGCAGCAGGACGGCAAACATTTCACAGAAAACTACATGGAGGCACTCATAGAGAAATGGATCAATTCCCTTACGCCCGAAAGAGTGGTACAGTCTTCTTTAAACACTCAATGTCTTCATCCTTCACTTGAGCTCTACAATAGCTTTAAAGGTGTTATATTACTTAAGACGAATGTAATATTTGACATTTGTGACATTCAGAGAGCAAAAATGGCACGATTCGCCTTTCAGATGGTCGCTGGAGTACAACACTCTTATTTTGAAAGCATTATTGGTTTAGCAGGAATGAGATGAATATTCGTCAGGCAAATGTTGCATGAAAGCCCAATGAATGGCTGTGCTTTTCTTGGCGTAATCTGACATCGTTATTGTCTCGGATGTCAAGGCTAGGCAGCCTATGCGACAGTGAGAAACGTATTTTTAGAAAACAAAAAGCCATAGCCAGTCCTGTTTAGTCAATACTGTCAGAAGTGGTCAGCTATTAGACAGGCCAGATGTTCCTGCTCTTGTATTGATTTCCATGGTTTGTGTTGTCTTGCAGATGAATGATTGTTTGGACGGGGTTACTGTGGAGCACAGCTCAGACCTCTCAATTACAGTCAACAGCAAGAAATCATCTCACTCCTGGACATTCACCATCTTCTGCAAGGTCCATACATAACACATATTATAACAGGAAATGACTTTGTTTGGCATTCACATGTGATACGGTTCTGAAGCTAAGACAAGAAGCACTTGTTGAATTACGGTAACTTTTGATTTTGAACAAAAGCTCAAGATGGTTTGTTTCGTTCCCGACAGCCGGTCCGTACTCTACACCGCATCGCTCTGCTTTACGATGCCAACCGGCCTCACTTCTCCATCACAGCGGTCTCGGCCGGGGACGCATCCACCCAGGTCCCTCAGGAGGTGTGTGAGGGGGGCTGTCAGGAGTGGAGCACAGCGGGCCTTGTGCAGAACGGCATGGACCACTGCGTTTACACTGTGGTGGTCTCCTTTAGCACGGAGATCTTCGGGACTTTTAGGCAGACCGTGGTGTTTGATTTTGGCTCAGAGCCAGTGCTCATGCAGCGAGTGATGGTGGACGCCGCCTCCATTGAAGGTAGGACAGAATATGTTGTGTTATCATTTTAATCCATATGGCATTTGGTATGCAGATATTTGGTTCATCGATTTCTATTGCACATAATTCTATAGATCTGGAGCATCTGATGCAAGCGCGGCAGCAGCTTCTGATGACGGCTAAACGCTGGGACTCGTTGTGTAAAGTCATTGTTGAGTTTGTCCCCAATGAACACATGGAGCTGGAACGCAGTCTACTGACCCGTTATCAGATTCCGCTATCTGCAGATCAGCTCTTCACACAGTCCGTCCTGGACAAAACCCTCACCAGAGAAAACTATCAGTCCCGCTTCCACGACCTTCTCTACATCGAGGAGATCGCTCAGTATAAAGAAGTCAGCAAGTAAGTTTGAGCTTTGGTAGGAAGTGAACATTGAAGTTTGGAGGTTTCTTGTGTTTTATAGTTTGGAATGTAGCGTTATGTCTTATAATGTTTTTGTCAAATGACTTTTTATCGTGAATTAGTGTGAATGCAAAATATGGACTCGTACAATGACAAAAAGTTAAATCAAGTCTGCTTTTATTTTATCATTCAATGTGAGTGGTGCTTTTCAGTCTTGTGCCATGGGCAAAAATCTACACACTGTTTAACCGATAATTCTTTTTGTTTTTATAGTATTATGTTAATGCATGTAATCAAACAGTAACATTATAGACCTGATTTTAATTATTTATCACTACTCACTACCACTAGAGGTCATGGGTGTTCTTTGTGGAATAGCAAGTGTAGGCTTTCTTGGTTTGGTTTACCACAACTACAGAGATTAAGATATGTAGTACAGAGATGTTAGTCTTATACAAAAATACTTTGAATTATTGGAGAAGTTCCCCAAAAAGTTTTTCATCATTTATTAACGCATGGCATTTATAATCTGCGTATGATCATTTTCACTGTTAAACTCAAAGGAGATATTTATGGAAATGTCTCTTGTTCAATGGAACTTTAAGTGGTCTCATTTGTAAACATTCTTCAAAATATCTCCTTTTGTGTTCTGCAGAAGAAAGTCATATAGGTTTGAAATAGCATCATGGGGAGTAAAAGATGACAGGGTTCTCTTTTTTTTGGGTTAACTATGACTTTTATCGATTGTGTACCATGGACAAGGTATGAATGAAGAGTTTCCTAAAACAAACCTTTTCTTCACAGGTTCAACATCAAAGTTAACCTGCAGCTGGTGAACAGCTTTATGTTGACTGGCATTTCTGGGGGTGCAAAGTACGCTCAGAATGGACAGCTGTTTGCACGCTTCAAACTGACAGAGACATTGTCTGAAGACACGCTGGCCGGCAGACTCGTCATGACAAAGGTCAACTCCGTCCTGCTCTTGCCCGTTTTTAAGGAACGACTGGGTCAGAACCAGCCAGCAGGATCTAAGGAGCGTGTGTATGAGGCCCTGATTGAGGAAAAGACTAAAGACTACATCTTTCTACGGATTTGTAAGGAATGCTGTAATGAACTGGGACTTGTTGCAGATCAGGAGCTGCAGGTATGTTGTGATGTCATTTAAGAAACTGTACACAAAACATTGCACTCATTTTCATGTCATTCCAAACCCATTACTTTATGAAATAAAACTTTACAAAAGACCTTGTTCCACAAAAATGCTGACATTTTACATATCTGTAAGTCTTTCCTTTGCAGAACAGTAGTGTTCTTAAGTATTGTGCGTTCCCAGTATTCTGCCAAATATCTTCTTTTGTGATTTGGGGAAGAATCTCAAAGTCTCAAAGATTTGAGGTGACAAGAGGATTAGTTAGTGACAGAATTTAAATTTTATGGCTAAACTGTCCCTCCAAGCTAAATGTTGACCAATACTTTTTTGTTGTATTACGTTGAAAGCTATGGAAGACTGGCCCTCAAAAACAAAGATCCATATCTCTGTTGGTTTTGCTCACATTTTCACAGCTGTAGCATCATGAGACTTGGATAATAGCATGCAAGTCAAGATCTCATTTTGTGTCGTGCTTAAAAATACCAGTCCCCATTCACTTTGTTTGTATGAAATGAGCAGTGTGTTTGACAGCTTGGGCCAGCCCTTGTTTGTCTTCAAGAACAAATCTGTACATATTTGGAATGAAATGACTAATAAACGTATTTAAGCCACCCACATGTCAATAACTCATTAGAAATAGTCAATGATAACAATTGGAGGTGTTCAAAACCTAGGAGTGTAAGTGTTTATTCTCTCACATAGAGATGTATCAGAGATATGTAAGGGCATTGGAATAAGCAGCTTACACACAGTTTATTGTTGTACATGAAATTGCCTTTGTAGAAACCCCAGGATTTTTTGTCATCGGCGATGCACTGTAAGCATGACGGCTGTCCAACAAAAAGCGGGATATGACCTAAATGACCTCTTTACCCAACCTTACAGACCTATTAATCACAGCATCCACCATCCTCAAAGACACTCATCATTGTATTTCAATCATGTTGAATCCTTTTGTCTCGTGGAATAACTGTGGGATGGGGATTTCTTCGCTGCCAGCTACAAATGGCTCCTTAGATGATTGGAAAGTCATCCCTGAATATCACAAGGATTACAAATAAGCCGCTGTTTGAATGATAATGATTTTATTCCCACTGCTGTGTTCTGGAACAAAAAATCACCTTTCTTTAAGTTGTGTTTTGTGTGTTGTGTTTGTGTCTAAAGGTTGAGCTGCAGTTTCAGCTGAACAGACTTCCTCTGTGTGAGATGCACTACGCTCTGGATCGCATTAGAGATAACAGCATCCTCTTCCCAGATATCAGCCTCACTCCCACAATTCCCTGGAGCCCCAACAGGTACGCTCATGGAAATGTGATGGTGTGGTCCAGTGAGCATTATTATCAATAAAGTCAAAGTGAACAGATTGACTTTCTAAATTTGTGTGTCACAACGTCCTACGTACAGAATAATTTAAAGTGGTGGTTGACCACAGAGGGAATTTTCTGTTATCATTTACTCCTAAACTGACATTTAAAACCTGTATGACTTCTTAAGTAAAACACACAAGAAGATATTTAAGAGAATGTTGGTTTAAGAAAACTGGTGGTCTCCATTTACTTGCATGGAATTTTTTATTTCCAACATTCTTCAAAATATTCTTTGTGTTTGGAAAAAGAAAATCATACACTTTTAAAATAAAATGAGGTTGATTAAATGATGACAATTTAAATTTAGGGCTAAACTATCCCTCAAACTTTTATTATCTATATACGATTTGTTAAAATCATCTAGTGTTGATTCTGTATTTCCGTGAGCAGCAACTGTATGTTCATGGCATGTTCTTGTGTTTTCAGTCAGCGTGTGAGTTCTCATACTCTGTGTTTCGGCAGGCAGTGGGACGAGCAGCTGGATCCCCGTCTGAACGCCAAACAGAAGGAGGCTATTCTGGCCATCACCACCCCCCTCTCCATCAACCTCCCGCCGGTGCTCATCATCGGACCCTACGGCACGGGCAAGACCTTCACGCTGGCACAGGCTGTCAAACACATCCTCAAACAGCCCGATACACGGTGAGAAGCAGCGCACGCCACAAACACAGGGCAGATTGATTCATTTAATCACCAAACACTTATACGTGTGAATGTATAGTAATGTAAGTCATTTATACCCGCAATACAAACATTCAAACGTTTTCATTTTGTTTGTCAACCATAACAATCGTGCATAGACAGACATTTTTCAGATTTATAGACAGGCCATCAGGAGTTTTACAAAATATAAAGAGATCCGTTCAGTGTATTGTGAACAAAAACATATTCTGGGTGTACATATTCTTTTTTTTCACATCCATAATGTAAACGCACACATTCATAATTCTGCAAATGCTCGGATCAGAGTTACTAATCTATGATCTATTAGGTTTAAAATTTCTCTTCTCTTTGTTTCAGAGTTTTAGTCTGTACCCATTCAAACAGCGCTGCAGATCTCTACATTAAAGATTATCTTCATCCATACGTGGAGGCTGGTAATCCACACGCACGACCTCTCAGGTAATTTGCTGAATATCACATGACCCAATAACTTCTGTGGAAATATCTGTTGATATTTAAAATCAATTCACAAGCTCACCCTTCCCGATAGAAACAGTCGTCAGTTTTTATTGCTATGCCCTTACAAATATTGAACTGTGTTCCAGTTCCCCTTATAATGTGCCCTAAAAGTATTTACTGTTTTGTCATTGTGGGCTACCACTTAATGGCTTTAGCAAACATTCTACGAAATATCACATTTTTTGTCCTGTTCATAAGGTTTAATCAAAGATTGTTTGTTTGAAAGCATTTCCATTGACACACACACATCATCATGGTATCTTTGTGTGTTCAGGGTTTACTTCAGGAACCGCTGGGTTAAGACGGTACACCCGCTGGTTCAGCAGTACTGCCTGATCTCCGGTGCATACTTCACCTTCCAAATGCCCACGAGACAGGACGTGGAGCGCCACCGTGTGGTGGTGGTGACGCTCAGCACGTCCCAGTATCTCTGCCAGCTTGACCTAGAGCCAGGTAAGAGCACGCACGATGCTGAACCTCACCTTTTCTCTGTCTTTTTCTCTTTCCTGCTGTCAGCATGCTTAAGGCTAGGCTTACAGCTTGTTTTCATATCAACACACATCTGATTAAAACAAAAAGACATGACAGAGCACTGGCACAGCTGGGCACGGGCGTTTTAAACCCCTCCTGCAGGAGCCGTGCAACAGTTTATTAGGAGAGGCTAATTTCCTGCTCCTGTATGTCTGCACAAGGGATCATCTGTTGCTAAGAGACCCGGCTCGCCTGTCGAACACGCTCAACATCATTAACAACCAGTGCTGTCTTTTTTATTTCGCCTCCCTCCTTTATTATCTGTTCATTTAAAGTCATTATAGCTGATTTCTGGCCTGCCGAGGTCTTTGGGGGGGGGGGTTTAGTAAAATAACGCAAACCTGTCTGCGGTCTCAGAGGCATGCTTGTGTGCAGCTTTCAGGCTTTAATTTTAGTGTTTTGCCTGATGGTGGATATAATTGCATTGTGGAATACAACATAATGATGGGAAATGTGCAACACATTATTTATGAGAAAGCAAACACCCATTCAACATATTTATTTTCTATTGAGTATTGACACAGCTGACAATAAAAAAACTAAAACTGATTGAAATGACATGAATTACACTTTCAAACAATATGAAACTAAAAGCTAAGTAATAGCCCAGGGATAATATCTAAAATATCATATTACATGTGTATCAGAATGTCTATTTGTATATATGTGTGCGTGTGAGTGCGCGTGCGTGCATTTGCGCGCATGCGTGTGTTATCAATTATTAATACCAGCAGCCTCTATGAAGCTTCACATAATAAATATTTAATTCCCGCATGCGTCTTTCCAAAGGGATCTTCACACACATCCTGTTGGACGAGGCAGCTCAAGCCATGGAGTGTGAGACCATCATGCCGCTGGCTTTGGCCACTAAAGGCACTCGTGTGGTGCTGGCAGGAGATCATATGCAGGTACCAGGATGATGATGAGGTCATCAGTGGCCACATGGCAAAAGCATTTCTGTATAAGATTAGCATGTCATGAAACTTAGGTCTATTGTGCACCATTGATCAGTAACATTTTAAGGGATAGTTCACCCAATAAGAAGTCGTCATTTGCTCACTTTAAGTTGTCTTATATGGTAAATGAGTTTGTTCTGATGAACACAGAGAAAGATATTTGAAAGAATGCTTGTAACTAAACAGTTCTTGGACTGATTAGAAATTAGCCATCTTAGGAAAAATATTTGACATGTTCTTGTATATTTCTTGGAATGTAGAACAACCAAAAGTTCTGGAGTATTTCCTACAATGGCTGTCAGCAGCCACGGTCTAATCGGTTACAAGATTTCGTCCAAATATATTTCTGCCTTCAACCAAACAAAGACCATTAATTTTTTGGTGAACTATTGAGAGACAGACAGAGAAAGAGAGAGATTAACAGTGCTCATTAACAGCAGATGAGAAGTGGACCTGACACTGGGGAGCTCACTTTATAATCAGAGCAACAAACTCTCCACGCTGTCATATTCAGTCTCTCCACACTTCCCTCGCTCTTTAGACTGTGACACATCATTTTCTTACTCCGGCCAGGCACAGGACGACTGGAACCAACGGGCGCCTAATTAAATGCCCTTTAGATAGAAACCTCATCAACCCCCCCCACATGCAATTCCTGCTGTATTCATAATTCATTTCTCATCCCACCCGTGTCTGCTCTTATGTGGCGAAAGAAATCAAATGTATTGAGTTAGAAATAGATGTATTTAGAATAACTGTGAGAAAAAGGTTCACAAACGTGGGTTTTTCTCTGGCCCATGCTGGTATCTGGAGAGTGGGAGCAGATGGCTGATGAGATGAATGCAAAATTGCGCTCAAAATGAAACGTCGCACACGTAAAACTCCACATTCTTTTCAATCATTTCTGTGTTGCTTTCAAACTTACTGTGACTAAGCAAGTATTGCTGTCTGTAAATAAATATAAGTGAAAAGTAAAAGGGACCTAGTTGGTCAGATACGGTGACTCATACCTGAATTGTGACCTCTGCAAGTCATTAACACAAACAGATGGAGAAAATGAATAAATGCAATGAGGTGAAATCATTTGCATTGTGTTTACGCTTAAGTTGAACCTGTCATCTGTTTCCGTGTCCCGCAGCTCAGTCCGTTTGTGTACAGCGAGTTTGCGCGGGAGAGGAACCTGCACGTGTCTCTGCTGGACCGTCTGTACGAGCATTACCCCTCTGAGTACCCCTGCAGGATCCTGCTGTGTGAAAACTACCGCTCTCATGAGGCAATCATCAAGTAGGTGTGAACATTTTCACAGCACTCGTCCTGTGGAGAGACGCATTTAAACACACAAAGCATTAATGCTGCTAACACAGTATTGAATAGTTTGGGGTTTCATACATTATATCCAGATTTCACAGTATGGACAGCATTGCTTTTCTCTGTTAAAGTGATTATTTGTGATATTTACTCACCCTCAAAAAAACACTGACTTTCTATCTCCCACAAAACTAAAAAGGAGATATTTTGAAGAATGTTGAAAACAGGCAATCTTTGGTCCCTTTTAAGTTCTATTCCAATGAAAGTGAATGGGCACAATTGGTTTTACTAACATTCTTAAAAATAGTGAATGTCGCTATTGGTTTTACCAACATTCTACAAAATGTCTTCTTTTTTGTACTTTACATAAAGGTTGAAATTTACAAGAGGGGAAGGAAATGATGACTGCATTGAATTATTACTCTAAATATTGTAAAATCACGATATTAAACAAATATTTTACCATGAAAAAAAAAGTTTCTTAATGACATTGATCATTTTAACATCCTGTTATTAGAAGCAAAGGTAGTGATGAGACATTGAAATGGGATTTCGCATTGTGAAATTGATGTCATAGTTATTTAAAGAGGCCATTGATACATGTTAAACTATAAAAAATATCGAAAACAGGCTTGATGTCTGACAAACGTAATACAAAACGAAATAAGATCTTTTCAGGTTTTATTGTGTTAAATAAAAACGGACACATTCAGTGACAACTGTAAGTTAATTGCTGTAATTCTCCTGTGGGAAGCGCCCGCAGTGGGGTATTATGGGATTGAGATCTGACAGACGAGAAAGAAAGCGTCTCAGAACCACAGGAGGCATGTTGACACCAGTGCTGGGTTTTGTAAATTGAGTGGCGGTCTGATACGGATGGATCCGGGCATTATCTGAACCCCCCCGCTCATCCTCATGCCTCCTGGTGTTTCCAACACTTCAGAAGCTAGACAAACTGGGATTGATCGGCTGTCATAATGTTAATTGAAATGGATATGAGCACCATCAGAATTAAGATAGTATATGCTTTTATTATATCCTTTTGTATAGACCTGCTTAGATTGTGAGTAAAGTTTGAGTAACTGATGTCCATTTGAAGCAATGCCGAATGATGAGAAATAGGAGGTGTTGGGAGTCAGCGGGGTTTGATAGCAGTAAAGATCATGTTCATGTGCTTGTAATGCCACATTTCATCTTTAGTTTCACTTGGAGCCGAAACATTCTAACAGCAGCTCGATACGAAATACAATTGCGTTTGTTATTAAGTTTGTTGAACGAGTGCTTTTCTGCTTGACTGCAGCTATACATCTGACCTCTTCTATGAAGGCAAACTGATGGCCAGCGGGAAACAGCCTCCTCATAAAGACTTCTACCCTCTCACCTTCTTCACTGCTCGCGGGGAGGATGTGCAAGAGAAGAATAGCACGGCTTATTACAACAACGCTGAGGTTTGACATTCTCCTCAATGCGTTTTAGTCTTTAGTAGCGTTTCACAGGCGTTAAAGGTACAGTTCACCCTAAAATGTATTCCGTCAGCTGCTAACCCTGCTGAGATTTCATTCTTTTGCAGATAATAAAATATGGTATTTGAAAGAATGTTGGTCACAGGTTTTGTGTTCATACAATAGAAGACAAATTGAAAAGAAGAAAAAAAAGTCACAGGTTTAAAACGACAAGCGGGTGTAAGTACTATGACACAGATTTCAATTTAGGGTGAACTATAACTTTGAATAAATTGTCATTTATGTTGAGTTGTGGAAAAAGCAAACCAGCAAGGATCTTGGTCTGGTGTTTGACATGAACACTTTTGTCATGTTTTCTATTACTACTGTGTTGATACAGTCATATCAGATCAGCTCATCCTCTGGGCAATTCCAACGTAATGGATTATGGACATAACCTAAAAAGAGTCTCAAAGTATAATTATGACCAGTAAACTGAACCAACTGTTAATATTATTCAAAATCCTTATTGATGGTGTTTAACCATCAGAAAAATATCAGTTTATGAATAAGTTTTCTTATTTGGAAATGGAAATAAATCTACGTTATGGATTTGACAAAAAAGGGACACCATTTTTAAGATAGAACAAACTTCTTGATGTAAGCGAATTAAAATATACAAACCCAAAGCGATAATACCCAACAAATGGAGGAGGGATAGCTTTGTATAGAACATAAAATAATACCATATATTTATCATCATGTGTCCGTTTATGAGCAAGATGTAGCGTTATGGATGTGACAATCCCTGAAACAGCACGTACTTGACTATTAAAAAAATATTCACTTAAACAAATCAAATGCTTTAAAAACTAAGAGAGGGTATATAAAACACCAAATATTGATATCTGTGATGTAAGTGTACGAAAAACCCTTGGTTAAATCTGAGGTTGAAATTTTTACTGAATTGCCCACCTGTGTTTGTGTTTTTCAAGTTGAATGGATTGTGTGAGAATTAACGTTATCTCCCGTGGGCTGTTCATATCATCCTATGATGCCTTGTGTTGTCCTGCAGGTGTTTGAGATTGTGGAGCGCGTGGAGGAGATGAGGAAGAAGTGGCCGGTGGCCTGGGGGAAGCTGGATGAAGGGAGCATCGGGGTGGTCTCGCCCTACGCTGACCAGGTCTTTCGCATCCGTGCTGAACTGCGCAAAAAGAGGATGCCAGAGGTCAGCGTGGAGAGAGTCCTCAACGTCCAGGGTGAGCAGTTGTAACATGGTTGATCTTTAGGATCGGGACGAATCTTACCCTTAAGGATCTGTGGAGTTGTTTAACAAAAATATATAAAATGGTGAACCACTTTAACCTTCTTTGTGGAAAGGGTTTAGATAGCAGAGATCAATTGTGTAGGCCTGAAACAGAATAGAGTTTACCTTATTCATCCATTCATGTGTTTATTTCCTCAGAGATGAGCAGTGGGTGTCCCACAGGTTTCATTTAAGAAATCATATTGCTTTGTGCATGTTTGATGATTTTCGACAACTCATCTTGTTTCGTTGAAATGACATAATAACATGACATAGGGTTTAAAGTAAACAACAGATGTTCACATGGCTGTAAATCTGAGCCATACATCTATTTATATTTAACTTTATATTTACATTTATTCATTTGGCAGATGCTTTTATCCAAAGCAACTTACAAGTAGTTTGCCTTGATATGGCTTTAATGCAGTTACACCACAGCGTCATTGAATATGTGAAGATGCCTGCACTCTATTACACCGGGCAGTTTTAGTTGCTACTTAAACATAAAGTAAAACTGAGAGCTGACAAAACAATGCAGAGATCCTTTCCGCAAAATCGATGTTTTGTTTATCTATGACTTGAAGTACTGATCCACAGGGTCAAATGAGATGACGTGATTGGTAAAAGGTTGACGATGCCATTAACCAGCAGTTTAAAACCACATTTTTAAACTGCAGTAGTACAATATTGTTTCATGGAGAAAACGGTTAGCAATGATAATAAGATACATTCACGTATACTGTAATAAAGACGCTACATAACCATATAGACAACGTTAAAACCCCTCATTGGGTCAACATCAAACTTGATTTTTTTCTTATGCATTTTACTGAGGCAAGCATGTATGTGATGCCACATGTTTTTGTGTTGAATTTGTTTGAAAGCAATACACAAATCATTGCTTCTCTTCCCATTCGTAGGTAAGCAGTTCCGCGTGCTGTTCCTGAGCACCGTGCGCACCCGTCACACCTGCAAACACAAGCAGACGGCCATCAAGAGGAAGGAGCAGCTGGTGGAGGACTCCACAGAAGATCTGGACTACGGCTTTCTGTCCAACTACAAGCTGCTCAACACAGCCATCACTCGAGCACAGTCCCTGGTGGCTGTTGTGGGAGATCCCATAGCGCTGTGTTCGGTGGGGCGCTGCAGGTATTGCATTTTTACCAGTTTAGGAACATGTCGTGTTAAGTTAAGATAAACCTGGTACACATTTGCCTGTGGCTAAAGTTCAGACTGTGAATAATTGGATGTGCACTGTCTGGACGTGGTGCGTACCCGTGTGGTCAGAGTTCCCATCATGCACTGCTGTCACCTGGACTAACACGCACCTCACGCGTGGATGCTTCAGTCTGCAGAAGAGACGTCAAATCATTTGGCCGTTCTCTTCGGGGTTGCGGTTTGATGGACGTGTAACGTTAATGAAATCACACCTTCTGAAGCAAGGCACACTGTTATATGAGTGCATACGGAATATGATTTGGTTATCTAAAAAATATAAAGTAATGATATTCTGGTCGAACCCTAAAGAATCCACAACAGATCATTAACAATAAACCATACTCCGTCATTGCTCTGTTCATGTTGGCTGGTCAGTGGTTATGTTCTTTTACGTGCGACCTTTGAACTCCGATGGCACATTTGTTGCTTTTTCTGTTGGGCATTGCTTGGCTTTCTGTCTGTCTGTTTTGCGTCTGTGTGTTTGTTTGTATGTACTGACACTCCCTCTGAGAAGCTGTCTATCACTTCACCAGCAGCCTCTATCCTCCCTAGCTGCAGCTCCCTTGTCGCTATGGAGACAGACTCGCATCAACCAATCGCTAAAGCCTGGCCACAGGAAATGTCAAGTTGCAGGGCCTGGCAATTAAATCTGTGTGTGTGCTGTGAAGAGGCTTTGGTGTATGTGTGTTCAACAGTTTAAATATGACTCCAATAACACATCTAATGATCCAATCACAGCGCTGTGATATCTCACATTAAGCCGTTTTCCATTCCAAATGTTAATTTCATTACATGTAAACCTGTTTCAAAACAGGACAAAACAAAAATGTCACAAGTTTTTATTAACATCAGTTATTTGAGTAATAACTTAATAAATACAATTTATTATAACAATGAAACGTTGAAAAATATGTTTTAAACTTTAAATTTAAATGCTTTGACAACTTTTAGTTAGTAAATGAGTCAGATAAAATGAATAAATATTTTTTTCTAAATGTGTAAGGCCCTGTTCACATAAAACACGTTTTTTCAGATCCACAGAATAAAGTAATAATAGCAATAACACAACAGTTAATGCAATGTTGTATCTCTGTAATAAAGTCAGTTGTAGACATGTTTTTATTGAAACAAATTAAACTTATAGTTAAAGCCTGGAAAATATTGATCAGTTTTCAGGGGTCAGTTGTGTTCTGGTGATTAGAGAGTTGGACTTGTGATCAGAAGGTTGTTGGTTTAAATCTCAGTGTCAGCAGATAATAACTGAAGTGTTCTTGAAGACATCTCACCTCTGTTTACTCTACAGTGATGATTGACTACTGCATCATACTGGAAGTCCCTTTGGATAAAAGCATCTGCCAAATGAATAAATGTAAATTTATGTAGAAAATCAAAGTTTGCTACAGAGTAGGTTCATGCAACAAATAATTGAGAAAAGTTGTTTGCAAAAACATATTTTTTACTGTGCATTTCAACTTGTTTTTTGGTACAATTAATAAAAAATAAGTAACACAAAGCGCAATAAAAACTCAATAACAATTCAGAACATGTCAAATAAATTATTTTATATAGAGTTTACATCTCTTACATTTAGACAATGTAGTTCTACATGGACAAACTACTATGTGTGGTTCCTAAAAAATGACATAACTTGTGGTTAACAACCATAGTACGACGATATGTTTGAGAAACTAACTAACGCCTTGTGACTGTTAAACATAAATATAGTTTGTTGCGTATCGGTTGTTTTTACCACGGTGGTTTGACAACATAGTTGATGACCTCACATGTGGTGGAGTAAAATCATCTTCTATATATCCCTTTCAGATTTATCTTAACTTCATATTATTGCTGTAACAGTCTTCATTGTGTCTACTTTTGTTATCGTATTTTTGATTTGGGTCGTTTTATGTCACAATATTTAACTCATTCATACTTGTCCTGCCATGTCCATCCGTCAGAACATTCCCGGGGTCCTAGAGCACGACGGGTTGGCACTTAAAAACGCATTCATACTTGAAAAATTGCTCTTGTACTTTCTTGACAGACTATAAAATAAAGTTTGCTCAGAATCATGATGTATGAAAGTCTACGTCATAACAAGGAATAGTGCTTTTAGAACCTGTAGTTTCAACCATGCACCTTTATGACGTTGTTTGCGAATGTTCATTGTTACCATGGTTTTGGGAAACTCTTGAATTGTTGAACTAAGCTGAAACGATGCCACTTGTTAGCCATAGTTGGCTTAGTTTGCCTCTTGGTAAACTCACACCAGAACATGTTTCATGTAAGTTCACATATGTTATCTCCTTCAGCAAATAAATGAAACATGACAACTTCTTAATATCTTTATATTCAAATGACGTTTTCCTATCTATTAGGTTTTTTGGCAAAGACCAATGGTCGGGTTTTTGTGAGCTTCACCCATAACAGAAGAGTGCAGTTACAGTTGTCTGTTGTGTACAAGCTGTTTTGCATGTAATCGAGTGTGTCACTGTATCTTCAGCTTGTCATCTTGTTATCAAGCTTGTGATTAGTTCAATCAGTTCTGCTTCCTGAAGGTCTCGACACATTATCTGAAATGACTTCAGCTGTCTAATGGACGGGGATATTGGAAACTCTGATACACCATTGCAAACACTAACTCAACTTGATGTCTGGCTGGCCCGATATTGCTGTTGTTGGTGATATTGGGAGATTTGAGCGTTTTTAACACCACAGGCATCAGGACAGATTTCCTGATTGAAGTATTCTGGTCGGCTTGTTGCTATAGAGCTCAGCAAGTTGACGGCGTGTATTAAGCACGTTTAGCCTTAATGTGATGCTGAATTAATATCAGTTTTTGTGAGCTTGCGTGGCTCTACAGATGTTTATTGTTTTGTAAGAAGAGATCTCCGGAGCTTTAATGAGTTCAGCAAATGTGCCAGATGCTTTCTTGTAATTGACGGATACATCACACAGTCCAATGTATATGACAATATTAAGCTGTTTGAGACCGTTGGCATCGGCTGGTAGCTGTGTCCAATTGGATGATTATCTTTGTTGCTTATCCTTGTGTTACAGCCGTTGTCATTGTCAACTTATATGAAGTGTTCACATTACAAGGACATTGTGAGACAATAACTTGAATGTGGATGAATATGAACTGTTTGTTATGAATGTGAATGGTGCTGTAATATTAAAATGGATTTAACAGATTACGCTATAGAAAACTAACAATAATGCCATTAATGTATTCAGGAAGGCACCTATAAGTCATTTTGATTTCTTTCTTCCCTAATGCATTTACCTTTACATTTACATTAAGGCATTTAAGAGATGCATATATTCAAAGCGACTAACAAAGAATCGAGGGGACCATGAAGCCGTAAATAGCAGAGACAACAATGGGTGAAAAGTGCTACAAGGTTACAAGGTACACAAGTGGAATTAAACCTGTAGTGGAGGAAAAAGGTTGATAATTTTTATATATATATAAGAATAAGAAGGTTTTCTAGTGGGTCAGGTGAAGACAGAAGAGATTAGTTTTAGGCGTTTTTTAAAGATAGAGATCAAGACTGCCAAACATGTTGAAGAGGCAGATCGTTCCACCAATGAAGAGAAGATGAGAGAGAGCAATGTCTTAGCCTTTATGGACAACACCACAAGATGTTGCTCGTTAGCGGAGCACAGATATCTGAAGGGCTTATACCTTTGAATCGGCCAGGGAAGATAGCTGAGTGCTGAACCTGTGGTGGTCCAGATTTTAAATGAATGCAATGTGAGCTGCTATGGGAAGCCAATGTAGTGAAGTAAAGAGAGGTGTTACATGGGTTATTTTTGGTTCCTTGAACACATCCTTGAGGGTTGAGTGTGCACATTGGGAATCCAGCCAGCAGATCATTGCAGTTGTCCAGCCTGGACAGGTCCAGAACCTGGACCAGGATTTGTGTAGCATGTTTTGAAAGAAAAGTAATCTGCAGAGGTTTGATTGTGCACATCGGGAATCCAGTGTGCAAAATCAATCAGTGTGCTCTTCCTAATGATGTAGAGCATAAATCTGCAGTCTCTGGCAGTGGTGGCAACATGATCAGTGAAGTGAAGCTGATCATCGATGATTACTCCTAAGTTTCAAGCAGTGCTGGAGGGCACAATGGTTGGTGATCTTAGTTGGATAGAGAGGTTGTGACGGTCTTCGGATTGGCGGGGATGTCAAGAAGTTCCGTTTTATCAAGGTTTAGCTGTAGGTGATGGTGCTTCATCCAGTGCGAGATGTCGCTTAGGCTAGCTGAGACTCGGGTCGAAATCGTCTGATCTGCAGGGTGAAAAGCAAGGTGGAGTTGCATGTCGTCCGCATTATAGTGATAGGAGAAGTCATGCTTTCGAATGACAGATCCCAGTGTTGTCTTGTAGATTGAGAAGGGCAACGGTCCAAGAATTGAGCCCTGAGGTACACCGGTGCCAAGAGGTTCTGGTTCTGAAACTTCACGTCCCCATGATACCCTGCAGGATCTACCCCAAGAGGTACGATCGGAACCATTGGAGAGCCGTGTCGAAGATGCCCTTGAGAGATGAAAGCAATGGTTGCAGTGAATGCAGGGGTTAGCGGTGTCAAAAGATTCTTCCAGCAGGATGGGAACGGATGATTTGGAGGCCGCCCTTGCCAGCCTAAGGTCTTCAATTCCTGAAAGCAGCACTGTCTCTGTAGATTGTTCCTTCTTGTAGCCTGACTGGTTGTTGTCCAGGAGGTTGTGCGGCGTAAGGTTGACAGAGAGTTGGTTGAAGATGACATGCCCCAGGGTTTTTCTGATGACGGGCAGGAGAGATACCGGTCTGTAGAAGTGCAGAATTCAGAGAGGGTTTCTTAAACAGCGGGGTGATACGGGCCTCCTTAAAGGCAGTAGGAAATGTGCAAGAGTTGAAAGATGAGTTGATGATGTAGGTGACTGCAGGGACGACCGCACAATATGGGGTATGTTCATAATTTTTATCGTTCATGTCCAGTCTTTGTCCTATTCATTATTTTTAAGGTAATATTATGTAACTGGCATTTTGTTTTAATGCAATAATCTGGTTATGGATTGCTTGATCAAATCTATTGAAGTTGTGTTCTTGCTAATACATTTTCCTTGTTAAATTAACCTGGTTTCTCTAATTTGGCCTAATTGTAGACACACAAAGAACTTGATTTATATTGTTAAATGTAAATTATACTACATATATTTCTTATACTTGGAATAAACAAGTAATATGGTTTTCAATCCATATTTCACAAGTCTTATAGACATTATATAATTTTTGCTCTCTCTGTCTTAGAATTGTCCCAGTACCCATTAAAAACTTTTATCTGTGATCCCCAAATAATGCCTACTCCATGACAAGAATGAACCTTGAACTGAACAACTTCTTACTGCTCTTTTTCATAATCAAGAGTCGGATCGGTTGTTTATTGTATGAGTTTCTTTAGTTTTGTTTGTCTGTGGAGGTCATAGATTGATTTCGCCAAAGTTGAGAATTGAGAATTGTCTTGTCGGGGTTGGCAGGATATGAAATATGGCTGGTAGGAAAATGATCAGAAATAGCTCTGTACATTTAATGTGTCACACTCGAACCCAGTGTGTCTCTGCATGATATGTGGACATTTACGTTTTCAATTCATTTGTTAAAGTGCATGACTTTCACTCTTGACCAAGTGAGGAAAATATGTGAGGTCTCATTGTGTTTTAAAGGTGTTTCAGTTGTCAACATTTTTTACTTGCAGTATTAATATTGAAAAGGTCTGCTTATCTTGCTGTTTAAGTGTTCAAGTAGTTTGGTTTTGACAGGTGTTTTGTTCGCATAGTTCTGGTTTGGCTTCATAGTTTTAGAGTGGTTTAGTTTTGGACTGTGCGATAATTATTACTCACAAATGATGTTAAAGGTTATGATAAAGTGGTTTATTTTTGTTAGTATGGTCTTTGGCAGTGCTAAAATGAATACCTTTGTGTTGTTTTGTGAGTTAAAAAGGCAGTAAGAGAGTTTTTTTCTGTAGGTAATTGTGGGTTATAGTTCTGTGTAGCACAAAAGCTTTTATTGTCTGAAGAAATCCTCAGACGTCTTCTGTGCTGTTGGTTTCATTTACATTTACATTTACATTTAGTCATTTAGCAGATGCTTTTATCCAAAGCGACTTACAATAGTCGAGGAGACAATGAAGCGGTAAATAGCCGATACAACAATAGATGAACAAGTGCTACAACTTGTTCACCTATTGTTGGTTTCTTAAGACGCTTCCCAAGTGTAGTTTATTTAAATGTATGAAAATCTAGAATTTCCCATCATAAGTTAATTCAAAATATTTTATTTGACGTGTAAGTTTAGTTTTTATTTTAAATTGTGTGCCTTAAAGTCAAAAATGTAATTCTGTGAGGTATTACTCACTATCCAGTTGTTCCAGATCTGTACACATTTATTTGTTTGATTGAATACAGAAAAACATATTTGGACAAATGCTTGTAACCAAACATTGTAGGAAAAATAAAAACGGTTGTCGAAATTACTCCAGAACTTTTCTTGTCGTCCTACATTTTTCAAAAGATCTCATTGTGTTGCACTATGGTGGTCAATGGGGTCCAAGAACCGTTTGGTTATAAGCATTCTTTAAAATATCTGTCTTTGTGTTCATCGAATTAAAGAAATATTTGAAATTAGAACTCACTGAAGAGACTTTATTTAAGGCTGAACAATACAGCAAAAGTTCTCACTTTTATTTAGTTTAATTTGATAGTTCAGTTCACCACAAAAACGATAATTCTGTCATGATTTTATTTATTCTAATGTTGGCTCAAACCTGTATATCTCTTTCTCCTTCAAAACACAAAATATGTTTTTAAAAATTTTACCAAAACTGTTAGCCTCCAATAACCTTCATCTATGACATCATCTATGCAGTCCTTACTTCCCTATGGTCGTTGCCACAACTAGAGGAATTTTACTACTTTTCCCTGTTTATAGGGAAAATCTTTTTTTTAAACTTTGTCTTAATATATTAAAACTACATATGGCAGCAAATTGTCTTTAATGAATTAACCCATACAGCACTCTAAATCTCTGATTCTGTTCGGTACAGAAAGTTCTGGGAGACCTTCATCTCCATATGTCATGAGAACCGCAGTCTACACGGCATCAGTTTTGAACAGATCAAGATCCAGCTGGAGGCCCTGGAGCTGAAGAAGACCTATGTGCTTAATCCACTGGCCCCCGAATTTATCCCCCGTGCCCTTCGCTCGCAGCACCTACAGGGTCCCGGCAAGCACCAGAACTCACCACCAAAGGTAAGAGTCTCCAGACTTTAGTTTCAAATTATTAAATTCCTTTTATCTGTTTGATAGACGACTTCTGAGAGTCCCAATAGGAATAAAAGTGCACTAAGTCCAAGTACACTCGAGATGTCATTCCTCCATTTCTCAGTTGGCCTACAGAACGAAATGGAGAGATATAGTAACGTAACATCACAGGAGCTATGTAATGGCAAGGCAGATCTTTAATAATCACCTGCAGGCCTCCTCACAACAGAAAGATATTCTCGGTGTTCCAGACAGCCAGTGTTATTCATCTCTCAGGTCTCTGTGAGGATGTGGCAGTCAGATTCGGTCAGCGCGGTCTTGATGTGAAACACAATGACGTGAAGTCACACTTGTGATCTACCGCTGCATTAAATGGAGCATTAAAAAAGCATTTGATTCTGTGAAATGCCGGACAGCATCCTTCTTAATGTGTATGAGGTATCACATTCTCAAAAATAGCAAGCAAATCAATCATTAGTCTCTTGTCATTTCAAACCTTCGTGACTGCATTGGGCAGAATAGAAAGAGATATTTTGAACAAGTTGGTAACCATACAGCGGTGATTAAAAAAGCCGTGCAAGTCAAAGTATACCACTACTGTTCGGTTATAAGTATTCTTCAAAATATCTTCTCGTGTTCTGCAGAAGAATGAAAGATGAAGGTTTGAAATGGACAAAGGGGTGAAAAAAGGCTGAACTATCCCTTTAGATTAAATGTTCTCAAAGTTGTGATATTCCCGCCAGGGGGATGCAGATCATCAGCAGGAAAAGAAACAAATATTCATAGAGTAAGAATAGAGTTATCTACGTCATACATTTCTCTACGACGTAGAGTAATCCTTTTGGTCCGATTTGTATAAAGCGATGAAAATGGGACCTGTGTTGCAGTGCAAAATAATAAATAACTAAATATTAAAGACAACTTTTATGTCTTTTTAAAATTCATTAATATTAGCTGGAAAATATAATGTGTAATTAAAAACAATAGCAGTATCTGGATGTCATGGTTACCAATTTTTAACAGAAAGCGCAGATGATCTCAGAGCGTTGATGTGATTTTCTGGATTTGATGATAAGCCACCTTTTCTGTTTGGGGTTATTTGATGTGTGGCTAAGCCCAGCATTGCCATGGTAACGGCCCACTTTTACTGCTAAAACAAATTTTATGACTAAAACGCCTGAATGAAGGGCTGACTGTTGCAGTACGCCAAGATGTAGATGGAACACTTTAGTTTTCACTCAAGAACAGCGTTGTTATGGTCCTCTTGTGCCTCCACAGGTGCTTCCCCATCTTTTGTGTGTAATTTCGCAGGCATTGAACAGATCCACGCTCGTCACACACTATTGAATTTACAAGCCACGTTATGTGCGATCAACAGTCAGTTTTATGAACACAAGTGATGACCTCAGAGCAGTGTTTCTTACACACGCTAAGACATTGATTTGTTTTGAAAAGACACACATAGGCTCTGATTTGAAATTCTTTGGCACGCAAATACAAGGAGTCTTTCTTTATACATGTCAAGAGTCAGTTCAGGCCAAGAGAATGTTCATACTAAATGCTTTAATCCAGTTATTGGAAATGTTTTTCGTTTCATCCCCAATCCCCCTAAGCGACCCATTGCTCTCATTTGTTTTGAACTCCACCCCCATCTCAAGAACACCTTGGATGAGTTTTGCCTGACCATGCGCGAGTAAAGCGTCATAACAGCTTTGACAAATCAGTGCCACCTCAAATAATACTGTGACGGTCAGCATTGAACACAAACCCTTGACCCTTATATCCCCCAGCTATACTAGATGTGTAAGATCCCCTCCTCCATCACAGACACTTTTACCCTCCTGCATTGATTCACTCGAACCTCCTCTTCTTCTTCTCTACAGGCGAAAGCACAGCTGGCCAATCACACGGAGCCCTTTCCCCCTGAAGGCTTTGGTAAGTCCCTCTCTTTGACCTCTTCCTCTCGCTCGCCTGAACATGTTCACACATTTGTCAGGCACTTCCTTATTAATGGAAATGTTTTGTTGCTTGAAGGTACTACAGAGACTCTCAGGATTGCGTATTATGAAGATGTCCAAGTGATAGTTCATCCGAGAATTAATGTTTTATCAATATATTCTCACTCTGTTGTCATTTCAGACCTGTATTAAGCAGAAAAAAGTTTACATTTACCTTCGTTTAGTATATGTACAATAGAAGTGAATGGTTGCAGCTAGCAACGTTATTCAAAATATCTTCTGCGGTTTCTTCTGTACTATTTAACACACACAGTGGGAGAGAGACCGAGAGATGAGGATGATTCAGGGGTCAGTTTAGTGTTATGCTCAATGTGAACAAGGGTTTACCCTGAAATTGGGTTCTGAGTGAGCTGTAATAGGCCCTAAGTTCCACACTTGAGTCGAGTGCAGGATGTGTCTGTGTATTAATGTGTTTAGTGACCTTAAAGCTTTTTCAGACCTGAGTCTGACCCAAAGAAGTTTGGGAGAAAAACTGAAATGATTTTTGTCTCTGTTGTCTTTTAAAAAAAATATTGATCATAAACCCATTACGCCAGGAGAATATTGATTTGTTTATATAAAGTATTTCAGTGTTACAATAACAACAATAGCATAATACAAATAACAAATAAAAAAATATTGTGTGTAAATCAATTTAAGCAAAGTTAAAAAATAAAGAAAATAAATTTACGTGTCAATCAAATCCTGTAAATTTAATTCTTTCTACTGTGAATCACGAAGGAAGGTATTTTGAGAAATGTCTTTGGGTTTTGTGTTTAAGACGATGTTGATTGTTTATCAACATTATTTACATCATCATCTGTTGATTTCTAAGGAAAGAGTCACATGTCATTAGAGTAAATTGGTTGAACTATGCATATAAGGGGACTTTAAACCCCAAAGTGTGGAGGTGATGATATGAGAGATTGTAAATTATTACATTGCTCCAATAACTGGGAAATATATAAATGTCCGTTTCATTCGAAGTTTCTCTTTACATTTAGTTCAACCCAGTGCTGCTGTGTTGATGGGAAACCCCATTCAGGCATTCACCCCACCAGGGGCTGGAGCTCCCACCTCGGGTAAATCTCCCAGCCCTGTCCCAAGAATCGACCCTGGAGCAAGTATCCTGTATGTGCCTGCTGTGTACGGGGGCAATATGGTCATGCCCATGCCTCTTCCTGTAAGTTCTGGACTCTTTTATTCTTTACATTTGGTTCTACGTGGTTCATGATTTTAGAGCAGAGAGCTCAACGATCTGTGCATGATTTTGTTATCCATCTGCTCAGTTGCTATGCTCTTTTCTTTAAGTGATGAGAAAAGGAGAATTTGGTCATCATTTACTTCAACTCTTAACATCTTAAACCTGTAGGACTTTCTTTATGCTACAGACAGCAAAAAAAGATATTTTTAAAGAAAGTTGGTAACAGCAATGGTACCCATTGACCATGCATTGGTTTGGTTTTATCCTCATACAATTGAAGAGAAAGCGTGCTACTGCTGTTCAGTTCCCAACTAAAAAGAAAAACTTGAAATGACAGGGGTAGGAAAATGGTGTCAATTTATTTTTGACTCCAGTCTAAATATTTATGAATGACTTCCAATTACACCCTTGATTGTCCACTCTGAGTATGTCCTCACATCTGGACATATACTGAAAGTTTTAGACCTGGATTTTTAATTATGCTTGTGGTATGGATTTGCTTGGGTTTATCAACTGTTCATAATTATTCGGGGTGGAAGATATATTCGATTTTAGGTAAAATAGATGACATTATTGAGTTTAATGTATAAATGAATGTTGTAAAACCATGTTATGTTAGATCTTTATCTGAAATGTGTTTTGATCCATCATCAGCTGCCGTGGCCCGGCTATCAGAGTCGTTTTGCTATGGATCCTCGCATCGTGAGTCATCAGGCTGCCATGGCTGCGTACCTGCGACCAGCAGCCAATCGAACCTCACCTGTGATGTATGGATTCAGTCATCCGTCTCCTCTGGGCCTAAACCAGCAGCCCAATACTGAGAAAGAGCTAGTTCAAGAACCCAACGGCAACGGTATCACTCACATTATTGTTTGTTTGACAGCTGTGTTTTGCTGTGAAAGTTTTTGCACACCATGAGCATGGGTCGGGCTGTAACAGCTGTTGATGAAGCTCTATTCTTTGGTCATCTTTAGGGAAAGTGGACGTCAATGGAAAAGCAGATCATTGCAGGATGCTGACGCCCGAGAGAAAAGTCCCTGAGCCAAAAGAAAAACAGGTACAATCCCAGATCCATCTGTGTTATTTCCTTACAAGTTTGAAGAGTAGTCCATCCTGCACTTAACCTCGTAACACTGAACAATCCATCTTTTCATGCTTAAGTGTTTAGTGTTGTGATCAGGCTTTTTCCCCTACCTAGGGAGACCCAGAATTGGTTCAGAACAAGAGTCCAGAGCCGCAGTCCAGCATGGGCTTCCCCGCCAGCCGTCTTATGCGCAAAGACCCACAGACCCAGAGGTCCCTCAACTTCCACCTGGGCCCCCCACATCCCGGTTTCCCCCCTCACCACGGAAACAACCAGTTTCCACAGCAGTACGGACTAAACAGACCCCCTCTCCGTATTCAGACGCCCCTCCACCCCCAGTCCTCCTCATTCCCCCCTTCATTCTTCAGCGGCCCTCCGATGTCACACCGTGGACTTCAGTCTCCAGTCCTGGAGGGTTTGGATGGTGGCGATAGCTCGATAGGTGGTGTTCCAGGAGGGCTGACTGAGGATATGAAGGGTGGGGTGAGAGGTCTTCCTCTACAGACGCACCAGCAGCCCCTGCGTCTCAACAGTTTTGGAGAGGAGAGTTTAGACTCTGTGCTGGGTGATTCTATGGGTGTGTACAAACGTGTCTGTTGTGTTTTCTGTTGCAGCCATCAATAAAGTTGTTCTGTTACTACCTTTTTTAACCATTAGCAGATTATACTGAGTAATAAATGTTCAGTGGTCATTTTAACTCCCATGAGTTAAATTCTGAAGGTTGAATTAACATCTCTTAACTTGAATGTTATTTATTCATGTAGTGACTATTAATATTAAACTGATGATGTTTCTTAACATTTACATAAACAAAACACAAATCCATTACATTTTCGGTCCTCTTTTGATTGACAGGATTTATCAGCCCTGATCATTGGCTGCTTTAAACTCTCAGTGTGAAAAATTGCCTATATCGGCCGATAAACATCATTAGCTGATAAAACTTCCTCATCTCTAGTGATAAAACTTCCTCATCTCTAGTGATAAATAATATTTGCCAGCGTTTGCCATGGACAAGAATGCAGCGTTTACAAATCTGATAAGATAAAGCTTGTTCACAACAAATCAGAATTTATTTTTGTTTTATTTATTTCCATTCCATTGTAAGCTTTTCAAAATGTAAATGTGTTTGTCTATTGCAGTTGTCATGGTGAGTTTTCTCAACATTTCTTTGTTTGTGTTTATTCCAGATGGTCATGTATCCTCGGGGCTGGATGCTCTGGGTCAGCATCAGCATCATGCTCGTGTGGGTCAGTGGGGTGAACATGCACCCTTCCTCCAGCCTGGAGTCCCTCCCTTTCCTCTGCAGCAGTTGGCTCATCTCAGCCAGCCAGGAGTTCGGCTCCCTCAGCAGATTCTTAGACCCAGCTGGGGCTTGGGACCTTCTGCAGAAGAAGAACATAGACCTGCCATGCCCAGGTGACCTTATCCCCTTTTTCTGTCTTGTATTTAATTCTGTAGATTTTCTGAGCTGTGTTATATTAAAATCCTGCCCTTTTTCCTCTCACTTCAGATATCCCGGCTTGTTACGTGAGATGCTTCCCCAAGAGCAGTATGAGCAGCGCGAGCCGGCCGACATGCCACCTCCACAGTCTCGTCTCCTTCAGTATCGTCAAGTCCAATCCCGAAGCCCTGGGGACCTACCTTCACCCTCCTCATCCAACGCTCCCACCCACAGCTCATTTCCAACTCCGACCTCCTACCCCGAAACCAGCCGAGAGCTGCCCATGGGCGGCCAGCCCTTCCAGCAGCACCAGGCCTTCAACCAGGCATCCTTCTCCCTGCCGCCCGAGCACACAGCAGGTCCTCTTCCGGTGAAGTACCTCCTCCAGGAGGCCCACTGGCCTCACCCCAGTCTGCCACAGAGTCACGTGTTGGGCCATGGCTTGCCCTTTGGCCTTCAGGCGATGGCTCACAGACAGGAACAGAGCACGCTCACACAGGTGCAACACCAGCAGCAGAAACAACAGCTCCAGGCGCCGCAGAGCAACCTGCACAGTGTAGATGAGGTACGCAGTTCCGTTAACCCAGACATGAAAAACCCTTATGCCCTCCCATATTTTAAGCTTATGTATCAATCAGCGTGTTGTGTTTCTATGGAAACAAGGCATTTATTACACTGAATTCAAGCACGCAAGAACATTCAAATTGTCATATACAGCTTTTATTACATTTTAAAAAAAGTCAATTTTATTTCAATAATATTAATGATTGATTTAAACCAAACTTGGTCACTTTTAAGGATGTATTATCTTAATTTGTAAATGCCAATGTACTCTATTCTTTAAACATCATTGATGTTTCATTTTATGAAGTCTCAAGGGTTCATCAGAGGGTTTAAGAGCAGAAATGTACACTTAAATGCTTTAATTTGGAATGATTCTCACTTCTTTCTCTCCTCCCTCACCATCTCTCAGTATGAACCACGGGGTCCCGGGCGGCCTCTGTATCAGAGAAGGATTTCCTCCAGCTCCCCCCAGCCGTATCCGGATAGCCTGGATCCTCAGGACCACCCCACACCCTCATACAGATACCCCACAGCAGATTTATGGCTAGGCAACAGTGGTCCCGGCCCAGGCTCCGCTCCTCTTCACAACATTCCATGTAACGGAGCGAGCCACCTCGTCCCGCACAGGGATGTTTTAGGTGCGTCTGTTGTATATTTAGGTTGTAAAAAAAATTGAAAGAAGATATTATTAGAAATGTCGCTGGATTTGTCTCTATACAATGGATGTGGTTCGATGTTATTTGTTTTTAAAATATCTTCTCTTAATATAAATTTTTAGATGTGTATGAATAAATGTATAGATAATATATTTCTGATGGACCTGAACCTTGGATTGATAAGCTTAAAATACCTGGTATGCCAAATGTCAAGAATTGTTCCAGTAATATTGACTAGTGTTTATCATCTCTCAGTTTCAAAGGCGATGAGCGTTGCAGATGAACACGTGAAGCCCGAGCGTGTCCCGCTGTCACCTCACCCTGCTAGTGCCACAGCCCTCCAGCACCACGGACAGTTCCCACCCCTCATGCCCAGTAAACAAACTCCGCCGGATCCAGGAGGGGGCACCACCAGCCCCGGGGGCTCGCAGAGGCAAGGCAACTCCAAGCCCCCGACCATGTCCTACGCCAGCGCCCTCCGAGCCCCTCCAAAGCCCCGCCCGATGCCCGAGCAGGTCAAGAAGAATAGTGATCCCATCTCTCTGTTACAAGAACTTAGCATAGGCAGTTCAAACAGTAGCAATGGCTATTACACGTATTTTAAATAAGTCAATATATATGAACTATATACACCTGTTAAAAAGAAAACTATTGAAAAAAAAATGGAATAACAATCTAAAAAACAATAAAAACGTCTTTTGATTTTGTGGATTAGTTAGAAATTTGCGTTTTATTATTTTTTACTCGCTTTAGTACTAGTTGGTTCTTTTACAGTTTGGCATCTGTGATTTTACAAACCGAATCAACATATATATATGAATATAAATATATATATATATATCATGAAATACCAAAATATTTGGGAAAAACATTAGAAAAAAAAATCAATAACAAAAAAGATTTATGAGAAAAAGATTTTTAAAAACACCGTGAATTGGTTGACCACTTAGCTGCCTGTCTCTTCTGTATTCCCGTCTGCTCTCTTTGCATCCAGTTCCATTAGTGAAACCTGTTGAAGTGATTTTTTCCCAGCTGGCATTTTTTATGATGTTTAGTTCTTGACCATTATTGGTGTGTTTTCTTGTGCTTGCAGCTAAGTGGCGAATCGACTCGGATCAAAAATATTATAAAAAGTTGTATAGATGTAGACAGACTTTTCTCAGCCCTGTACATATGAATAAATGAATACATCAGATTACCTGTGTGTTTTGCCTAATTTCTCTACTGACACAACAAGAGAAAACGTCAAAACCAAGAATGTTTTATTTAAGGTGAAATGAGCCGAAAGAATTTTTATAATATATCGTACATTTACAAAGACATGACAAGAAGTGCTTGTACAATTTTGATGAATTTACATGTTGAAAAGTGTTTTCAACATGGAAGAAATATCAAATGTAGTTTTTTCTGAGCCGCTGTTTGTTAACTAGGATATGTTATTGCTTCATTTCTTTGTGAGTTTAAGTGGCAATGTTGATTTTCTGCTGAGAAATTGTGATTTTAGACTATCACTTTTCTAATACTGCAATATATACATTTTCATGTGAATACAGGTACATTTATACACAACCTCAACATCCATAACCTCTTATTTCTTATTCTTAAGTTGGTCCTGCTTTGGTCCACATTCTGCAATAGATTCAACCATAAATTCTAAATGTTACAGTAACAATATAAAAGCATGAAACATGTTCCCTGTCGCTGTTTTAAATAATGGAGAACAGAATACAATTACAAGAATAAAATACTATGAATAGCAAAATCAATGTGAAGCTTCGTTTGAAAAATCCAGATATGAATCTACAGTGAACTTGTCCGTACCTGATGGGAGTTATTTCTGTATTTAGGCTCCTATTAAAATCATGACAGCTATTAGTAAATTCTTTATATGGATGGTAATAGTCAAGTTAAATGAACCAAATCTAAATATTCATGACAACTCTTTGCAAGAATATAGTCTTTATGATTGACTGATCTTTACTATTTAAGGGAGGGGAATAGCAATTGCCCTCCCTTAAATAGTAAGAAATATATAAGTCTTACAATTAAATATAAAAAAGCTATAAATTGACTGGTAGGTTGCAAACCAGGATTTAGTCATGTTGTGATGTGCATTCACTATAAAATATATTAAATTGTTTTAGTAAGTATGTAATAGTGTTGAATCACATCGGTAAAATCATTCAGATTTCAGCACTTACACCTAAAATGTCTCAAAAGAAAATGTTTTGTACTAATAAGAATTAGTAGTAATTGTTTATAGTTTAGTTTACCTTAACTCGTTGTCTGGAAGACTTTTACAAATGTCTTACAAAAAGATTACTCATCTCTGTCTGTCCCAAAGGTGAAATAATATATTTACCCATCACATTACTGTAATAAACCGACAACTATCACTATTTAAATATCAATTTAAGAATGCTACAACTGAATTATTTAGGATAAAGTATTACCCTGACATGTTTTACAACAAGATTTACCCTCAACACTTTAAAAAATGTACTTTTACATTACAGAAATAACTGTATATTATACATATTATATTCTCTAAATGTACATTCTTAGCTGTCATCTACTATTTAAACACAAATGAACATCCAATATTCTCAGATACAGTAAAACATACAAAAGTCATGATATAGATACTTTAACTTAAGTAGTTAGACCTCATTGTCCATGCTTAAGTAAAATAAAAGTATCAATTCAACTCTACCATCATCATCATCCCGTATCATTGCACCTCATTTACCATTGGCAGTATCAGTCTATGGGCTCTGGTTCGGCATCCATGCAGGTCTCCCAGGGGTTTCTGGGCATGTGCGGCATGGAGATGATGAGGAGGCTCATGCCGCTGAGGAACAGGAGAGTGAAAGCTGCGCAGGCACAGGAGAACGACCACGAGTAGTAATACTCGATCCAAATGGTCTCATCGCTGTCAATCATACGCTTGACCGACTGCCTCATGACCTCCACAGAGATGACGATACACAGGCCTGTGAGGGTGAAAAAAGGTCACGGAGGTTAAAAGCGGAGCAGAGAGGATGGGTTCGTGGTAGACGTCTCAGTTTCCCAGACTATTGATTAACCCGTGTTAAATGACCCTGTCTGTGTGCCCTTGAACATGTATAAATGCTCTCAGCTGGGGAAGATCTACAGCTGGGTCACTGGTCAACGGCTAGGACTTAAACACAATGATCATGTCAAAGACCTGTGGGAATGTCAACACACATTTTATGTGGGAGCTGATATGTATTTCTGTATCAATATAATTTGTATTTATGTTTTGGTACAGTCTCTGGTTGAAACTCATTGATAATACGAGGTCGAGCTTTTGCCAACAACAGTATGCTTTTCAACAGTTATACCCATCTCGTCACACCGATCTTAAGACAAACGGCAAACGACTTAATACAACTTTAAGACATACAATTCTTATTCTTTACTGAAATGTGAATGTACCTGCAAAAGCGAAGAACATGCCAGCTGGTCTTAGCAGGTAATCTCTGCTCTTGCCAAAAGCTCCCAGGAGACAGAGACTGCCCAGAGTCATGAAGGCCAGACTGAAGATGGCTATAGCCGCAGCTGAGATGTTGTACTCTGCCAGAGAAGAATCACACAGGAATCAAAGGGCATCTGTTGACCACTTCACAGTATGGAACCTCTGGAGCAGAAGCTCATGTGTTTTCAGTTTTTCTTTGTTGCTTTTAGTTCAAACGTTGGTGCTGTGATAAATACTGAAACAAGTGTCTTCTGGACTACCGTCGTTTATGTCTAAATATAATTTATTGTTTTATGGAATCCGAACGTTTATGCATATTGAAACACAGTTATAGGGTAACCGTGTTTAATTCATTTACATACATCAAGTCATTAGTACAGTACAGTAATGTGAACAATGCATTTGAAATAATGTAATATACTGGGAATTTGTTTCTACTGGGTACTACAGGTAATAATTATAGACACGTTAAAAAAATCTAAAGACTTTTTGATAAATAGCTAATTTATTTTGTTATACAGTTTTGGTTACACACACATCAGTGCACATTTAAATAGAACTGATTTATATTCACGAGTAGGACAAAGCTGATACTGCCGGACACGTTTTGGTACACTCGAGTGAAACGTTCCTCATTATTCAAAAAAAGTTTTTTAATAAGTTAAAACGGACAAATAATTTCCATCCTTTTTATTTCATTAAAAAATGTACATTTATTTCAAAAAAACGTTTTCAAATTTTTCAGAATTTTGAAGAAAGATATGCCAATAAGTTTGTAAAATAGAGGGAAATTCTTAAAAAGCATCTCAGGGTGAAACCTCAAGAAGCTGCTTGAGAAAATGGCAAAGAAAACATTTCTGTAAAGAGAACATTTCTCTGAATTCTAGTCTAAAAACAGTAGTTTAGGGGCTTTCAGATCTTCTGGGACGGCAACATTTTCCCTGATATATATTTTCTCATTTTTGTGATTAAATTGAACAACATTTAATAGCAAGCATCCTGTTCTACAGACGTCATCTGCAGCCCAAGCTGTTAGAGGCATTCAGGATTCATGCATTCTGTTACTGTGCTTTTTAGAATCGGTTGTACTTGAATATGTGAATATTGGAATATGTCACAGTAATAAAGTGTGATTCTTTTACACTTTGTGTGACATATTTTGTGGAAAACCAACAAAATCCATTTTTATTTTGAGTAGCTTGTGCTCCCAGAGTCTCATTTAACACCAATGTTTTCGTCAGGGTTTCCTGATAAAAGACACAATATACCCAATTAATATTCATTAAAAATAGTATTATAGACCATCTGCTGTTTATCAAACAAGTATAAATTTCCATAGTTTCAGTAAGATTTAATGTTGTTTGACTTGAATCCATCTGCCACAAATAGAGACCCACAGAGACCATACGATTCCATTATAAGCAAGAAATTCATTTTAGTACTACTTAATCCATAAACATTTCTGTGATTATTTGTATTATTTTTTTATGAAAAAAAACTGTTTATTTTATTGTGTCACATGCGCAACCCATCTAAACCCTTTTAGAATGACTTCACTCGCTCTTTTAATGCCGATAATCTGCTTGGTCAATCTGACCTCCAGACTAATGTTGCATTTAACAAGTCATTCATTAGTAATAAAGACAGATCAATGTTGTTCATGACTATTGACATTTCAACATGCAGGCGTGAGGCCGGAAACGTCTGACAACCACGCGTTCATCCATATCTTCATGTCTATTCCTATTCACATTAAGTTTTATTTCTCATAACCCAATGCCTGAGCTGGAGCATGAAATAGCCGAGATGCTGTCTGCCCAAGTAGGCAGAAAACTGCGTGCCAATGGCTACATGTGGTTGCCAGATTGCATTGTGAGAGGTCAGGAGATATGCCTCCAGTCTGATAGAAGAGATGCTATCCAAAATAAGATTGAAGAATTATTAACAAATGAACTGGATTTTACTGCTTTGTGCAGTAAGGGATTAATATTAAATACCATTTTTTAGATTTTTTTATTGTAAAAATATTTACATTTTAGCATTATAATAATACAAATATTTGTAGTGATAATCATTTTGATCTCCGAACATAAACAACTATGTATCAACGTATTTGTTTTTTGTTTTTCTTGTCTTTATTGTATTTAAGATATATTTAAAAAATAACAACATCCGTCATATTCTGAAAGAGTAACCCGTATACCTTTTAAATCTGTTTTATTCAAATAAATATCTACAAGAACACGCTGCTCCACCGCGCTGATCACAGAGCACATTTTTCAGCTGGTTCCTCTCATCTCTAAAGTGAAAACCTTTTGACTTTCCTCCCGTGATTTCAAGGGAGTAAACCTTACCTTTCTGAGTCTTTACTTCAAAAACTTCGGCCTCTTCCCCTGATGTGAAGTGTTTGAAGTAGGAGCAGTTCTTCACTGCAAAAAGAGATGAAAACAGTGATTGTAACTGAGGCTTGCAGGTGCCGCTGTCGTCGGTCGATACGATGTATCTGAACTAGCAATGAGCCTGCTTGACATTTCCTCCAGAGACCATGGGCATTTAAACACAAGCCAAGCGTTTGGGTGCGTCCGTGAGATGGATCATGAATTCGGAATTACGCGCCAAGGGCATAAACATGTGATTACATCTCTGTTGTTTGCTGTTCTTAACGACAAAACCCATGTCGGAAAATATAGATGTGTGCAAATGTATGTTTTTTTCCAGTGATATTTATTAGCCTGCGATAATGACTTTTTGTGTATTGCAACACTTCAATAAAACCTTTCTTCAGGTTACACATCCACAACGTTATAAACTACAACTCATCTGAGACCTTCGTCCATCATCTCCCAGACCGAATGCAAAGTTATGCAATGGTTCACCCTGTAGACACCTCTTCTTTAGATTAGTCTCATAAAAGCAATCACATTGGGAGAAACAAAAGAGCTGTTTGTTACATTGGACTCAGAATCACCACCGGCGTGGGGGGTTGGTGAGAGACCTATGTATGGGTAACCTAGCAACAGGCTGGTCTTAGCTTTATTAGTAAAAGGCAGACTGACAGCGGCTAGAGAACGGGATGCATCGGAGCGGTGCGGCTTCAGACTGGGATGTTCACAGATTATCAGACTACTCCCTTCATAGGCCTTTGGCACGAGTTGTTGTGGATGATTTCATCTCTGAAGCGGCCCTTGGCTGCCAATATGAGTTTCGGATCATGGTCCGTTGTTTGGCCAAAAGCAGCCCCACCGTTTGCATCGTCCGCCCTCACCACACGAAGCGAGGCTTGATTTAAATGTGTTTTGGTGGCCTTTCTGGGCGTAGGTGGATTATGGTGGGGGATTCATTGACACGTTTCCATGTTTCATCGTGTCCTCTTCACCTATTTATGCTTCAGCGGGCCTGTCAGAGTCTTTCATCAGCCTAACATACCGGGCCGGACTGACCATGAATCAGTCCTGATAAAAAGGACCACAATGTGTACTTTTCCCCCCTGCATGGATTTGAGACCTGTACCGTGCGTCTTGCTCGGCATGTAGGCAGACCTGTTTTTCAACTAGATTAGACCTAAAGCTCAGAATGAGTTCTGTGGCACGGGCGAACAAAGCGAGGAGACAGAAATAGCGATTCGAGGCGTATCATTGACCTTGGCTGGTTTGTTCACGGAAGCACTTATTTCAGAAAGAAGGTTGATTGCTGGGTTGCTTTCATATTGCTTCCTAAGGTCTTGATTATTAGCTCTTTTATTCACTTTGGTGTAATTTTCCAAACTCTGTAAGGTAATTGCGTTTGGTGTGCGGAGAATATGGAGCGGTGGATTAGGATTGTCCTCTTTCGTCCAAATTTAGAGTGACCGTCAGGTTCTGGGTCAATGTGAGAGGAGAAAACATTAAAGCAGATAAACCCCTAATGGTGCTCAAATTTGGGTCACGCTAGAGGAAAGGCTTCCACCTTTGCTGAAGTTTTCAAGGAAAACGGAAATAAAACCAAGTAACAGGGCTATTAAAAGAATGCATTGTCCAAGACTGTAATAACTTTTTCATCAAAAGCATTACTTACTTCCAAGAAAGGAGAATTTTCAAACAGCATTTCTCCCATCAATAATATACTTCACTGTAGGTAGCCTGATAGCTATTGTATATTTCTTGTTATCCACCGTCAAACATGAGATCTACAGCGGAGGGTACGGTTATTCCCATCCCAATGAGAAAATGAAGGTAAATGATTCCCTTTGCAATTACATCACTCTACGTTTTCATTTTCAGCTGGTGCCGTGCCAATTCGTTGGTAAAACTGTGATATTAACATAATGAACTCCGCTGGGATGATCTTGAGTCATTTGAGCAGACTTGAGTTTTGAATGAGTGTGAAATGCTAGATTCCCTTGAAGAACCTGAAGAGTCTCGCCAACCTCCAATGCTTCCCCTCTCTGAGAAGCTGTTCCGGGATTGAAGCCAAGCATCATTGAGCACACAGGAACAGAACTGGTTAAGTGTGAATGCTTTGGCTCTTGACTTCGTTTCTGCAGTTCCAGAGGCTTTCCAAATCACTCATTCCCCAGGCCATGAGGATTGCTATGCTGGGCCAGTCTGAACTGGGCCACACCAGGTCCCGCAGGATGTCCCTTTGTACAGTTGAGCACCATGAGGTGTCTGTGGAGCCTCAAGGTTTAGACGTTTACTGACCCGTAACATCTTTAATTCTCCCACTTGGGCCAGGGTATCTGTATGTGTCTGCCAAAACTCCACAAATCCACGATACTGAGTGAATTGTGTATATTCTAATCATCTCAAGGGAAAGCTGCTGGGTTGGGCTAGAGAAAATGTTAACACTTTTGGAACTGGGAAGCGTCACTCATTTAAACACATCACTTGAAATGTTTGATGAAGGACAGATTTCATTTATTTCGTTAAGTCCAAATTAGAGACTCCAGCTTTGACATGAAAGATTTTCTGACTGTTATGTTGTTTCTTGACATTTAGCTAATTGTGAAATTAAATATAACCCAAGAATCAATGTGGAAGTTTCCTTGTTCCACTTCTCTTGTAGTACTGTGTCTTCCAAAAAAAATGCCAAGGATATTCTCCAAAGGTTTTTCAAAGTCTACAAATGCTGGCAACTCCTACATACGTCCTCATAAAGGCAATCTGGAACTAAACACATCTTGTGTTGTAACCTGAATACCTTTCCAAAAAAATGTTCTATGACTCTTATAAAGTGTGGTAATCCAACTTTGCATAAACTCAGAGTCAAGTACTCTTCCATAAACATGTATCTGTTGGATGCCATGTGAGACCAGGTTATTGAAGACCTCAAAGAGTGCCAATATGTTATACCTGTCCAAATGTTATTTATGTTCATATAAGGTGGTCAAAACAGGTTAAAAAAAAATATATATAACACAGAAAATATAACACTGTTAAGACTCATACTGTCATGATTCTGCCTCTCTTAATCATGGTTTTCATGATTTTGCAGAATCATGGCAGACCCATGTGTTTTGTGTGAGACACATGGCATTGTTTGTTATGACATGCCATGTGCTCTCTTGTCTCGTCTCCTGTCTCCGGCCCCTCGTTGTCTTGTCTATCTTCCCATCATTGTGTCATTCCCCACACCTGCCCCCATGTCATTATCCCTCGTTATGTTTCCCTATTTAAACCCCTTGTGTTTTCTGTTCTTTACTGGTTTGTTTGGTATGCTGTTTGTATTGCGAGTTGCTGTGTCTTGTTCTCTCTATGCCTGTCTCGCCTGTACATGTTAACTACCCAAGTTAAGTTGTGTGATTTGGTCCTTGGTTTGCCCCCTCGTGGGAAGTTTTTGTTTTGAATTTTATGTTGTAGTTTTTCCCCATTGTGGGCGTATTGTTTGTTTATTAAAGTCTTTTAGTTTAAATCCTCTGTTGCCTGCATCTGGGTTCTCTCTCTCCTCACAACCGTGACACATACATCTCAAATGACCTAACCCAGATGTTTAGTAGATCCTCTCGGGAAACGCTACCCGATTGGGGGCTTCAGCCTCCTTGTAAAACTCCCTTCATGTACGCGGAGAGAAAGGACGTTCACTGGAACATGGCTGGTTGACCGGAGGTGAGTGATCTCTCCATTTATCCACAGAGGTTTGATTAATAAAGGACTCAGAAAACTGCTTCTTACAGAACCCTACATCACACATGTGACAGCCTGGATCCGATTACCTATTTACTCTATTTATGAGAGGTTTGTGTCTTAAAGCTCTCATTCATCATAATATTCTGCCAATCGCTAGGACATGACCTGAGAGTGTACAACTGTATGTATTTCTTCAGAATACATTGAGGGTCAGTTGTCTGATATGCAAGACAATGAACAATGTAATCTGCTTAGGAATTCAATAGGTCTTCATCAAGCTGTCTTGTCATGCTAGTAAATTGCATTTACCTTTAAGCTGTCTTATGTTCTTAATCTATCTGACCCTAGGCATGGGATAGGAATGAGGCTTATCCATCCCCAGAGTCCCAAAAGGAAGAGTCGAGTTATTCGCCATCTCCCAAAGGGAGATACAGTTCATCCGCATTTTATTAATCCACAACCTTTTAAAGAACCTTAACCTTTATGTATTTCACCTGTGATATAACAAAAAAAAATAAGACACAATACTCATCAGATTGCCTATTTCAAACAACTGTCAGCAATGAAATTCTCACCCAAATTGTCTTTAAAAGAGAAACACCTCACGTTTTACCGTACAGTGAGGAAACTTCTTGTTTGATTGATGTACTTAAGAACAGGCTTGGCTCGGCTTCCACAATTTCCCAATTACCAATTCCTAGCTTAAGATGAATAAGGGTACTCTTCCAATAACTCACTGGTTATCCCTGAGACTATATCCCAGTCATAAGCAGTTAAAGGTAGCTTGAACTGAACTTCGTTACCTCCTGGCAGACTGATAGGACCACATCCTTTGCCCTGAGGGTCCTCCTCCACGATGAAGATGGTCTTCTTACACAACCTCCAAAGTCCAAAGTGGGCCGCTTCACAGGTGGTGTTGAGACGCTCAACCCTGGGACTCAGCACGGCCCAGTGGTCCGTCACCACTGCCGCAAACATGGAAGAGATTCCCACCAGAATAACCAGGAAGGTTACCTTCACCTTGGTCTTTTGGTCCTCCAGCATGGTGGCCGTTGTCCTCTAACCCTTGAACTTGGGCTTTTGTTTGGTTTACTTCTCAGACACTAAGGGAAATTAAAAAATCCTCCAGAAACACGCTGTCACTTCCCTCCAGCTTGCTGTCCACAAACCTCTGCTTCGGCTTGGAAAACGAGGCCAGATAACAGTGCCCTAGTTTTCTCCCTTTCTCCCTCCCAGAAAGACATTTAGTATGGTGGGCTGAGCCTTCACCATGTAGACTGAGAACATCCTAAAACTGCGGCCTCCACCGGGTGACACTGAAATAGAAAAATTGTCATTGAGCACTACATTTGACGTGCCATGGGTGCGGGCGTGAGAACACAGACTGTGGAGCTTTCAGAATGAGATTGTGATGGCTCTTGACCTTTTTTTTAAGTGATCAGTTTGATCTGAGGTAGCAAAGTTTTATCCCAAGAAATCTATGTGTTATTACCCAGAAACATAAAAAGAAAATAACATAACATATTTAAAAGAATAATTTAGTTTTAAATCTGAGCATATGAGATGCCTAAAAATTCCTCTCCTTTTCACGACCATTCAAAATCTAGTGGCTATATCTGCAAATTAACAATGGATTTACTGCAAAAAGAAAAAAACACATGGCATATTTCATTCGTGACTCAAAAGCCGCTTAAGAGGCAAAACGAAATATGTTGAATAGCCGAGATGTACATACCGTCTCCTGATGATGTGATGTTATGACTTTGATTCATTTTTCTCGTGCCTTGCTTTTCTCGGGCAGTTTAATTATTTCCCGCTGCTAGTACTACTTGATCCAAGAGGCTCATGGGAAATTTCCTTTTATTAGTCGATGATCTACTTTCCTCCCGTCAGTGAATGTGTTCGAGAGAGTGCTTACATCTCGACATCTAAATATCATCATTGCAGTTTTAGGGCTGTAATTTACAGATCAAATTGCCACCTCGTTTCATGGGGCAAGGGGTGAAGTGGGGTATAAAATAGACGTGGGATAGGGCCTTAGTGTTCCCTTAACCTGAAAATCCTGAGATTAATGATTTTCTCAAATAAATATATTTAACTGACCCCTAGATACGGGTGTTGTTAATACATCTATTTTTGATATCTTACAATACTTTTACTGCTTACTTTTGCATCCTCTTCCAAAGAGTAAGATGAAGTCTTTGAATGAGTTTCTCACTCGAGTGTAAATGTCTCAACTTGTGTGAATGTAGACATTATCCAGATCACAACTATTTGCATCTTTACATTAGCTTTGTGTATAATTCATTATCTGTGTTTTGTAGGAATACTGTATTTTTTTGAAGGAACATCACGTATGAATTGTGCATTGTGTTGCATTTATAACCGAGATGTCCAAAAGAAAAGAACCCATATATTTTCTCGTTTTATTTTGTATTTTACAGCAGAATTTCATCATATCGTTGTTACATTAATACCTGAAATTAAATAACTGTTTACATGCTACCGTAATGTTATCCTGTCCATATTAGTCGGAGCTTTTTGCAAATCACTCTGGCCCATTTTCTTTGGTGAATCTTTTGTAGCTCTCCAGTCTACAAAAAAAGGTCAGAAAATGCCATTCTATGTTTTGCGGCTGAGATGTTTTCGCGTTATTTTTCAGGAAGGAACATGTAAGGTGTATAATGTGTTGTGTAAACAGTGGTGGGCAGATTCACTGAGTTTTCCTCTACAGGCTGATGGTAGCTAGGATACAACAGAGATTCAGATGATGGGCAGAGGCTGCCCGCTGCTGTGGTTTCAAACAGCCCTTCATGCATCAGCCTTTCAGATTTATACACCAGAAGCACCACTTATGATTCTTTCACAACAACGGAAAACATTTCCAAGTAATGAAGACACTATATATAAACCAGCTTTTATTCTTTATTATTGTTCTTATGGGAGACAAACCAAAGCGTGAGAATCTGTCAACATAATAAGTTACTGTATAACAACAATCAACATAACAAACATTTAATTTTCTATTGACATAAATCATAAACATTGCAATGATCTCCAACATAAGAGACCAAATTCCTATTTCAGTAAACAGTTGAAATTGTGGTAGATGTTCTCTATCCATTACAGTTTATACACTTTGGCTTTGTCCGAAACAGTCTAATTTCTACTGAAGTATGTGTTGACAACAAACCAGCATTCTAAACGTACATATTTTTATTTCTTATTAAGATTTTTGTCTTGTAGTTTGTACAAATAAGTAAAACTTCTAAAATCACGACACATTTATTTCGCATGGAAATTAAAGCAAGATATTTTGTCTTGTTTTACGCCTGAAAAATATTAAAATCAGGTACATTTATGTTTAAACAAGCTAAATAATCTGCCAGCGGGGTGAGAAAAGTTGAACTTTTTTACTTTTTATAAGTTACCTATTTAAGTTTATTTTTCTCACCCCACTGGCAGTTTATTTGGCTTATTTTAACATAAATGTACCTGATTTATTATGTTTTTCGGTTCTAAAACAAGACAAAATATCTTCAATTTCCTAGCCTAGTAAACGTGTCGTGATTAAAGAAGTTTTAGATATTTGTACTACAAACAAATTAAAACTTAATGAGAGATCCATTTTTGAAGTCGTGTGGCATGATCTTGTATTTTTATTTACTTTAAAAAATATATATATATTTTATTTACTTTTATTAGGAATGATGAATTTCCAACTGCTATCGTTCTTTATACTGGGGGAAAATGATTTCTGTCGTTCATATGACAGAAGGAATGTGAAGATATAAGCAGGGGAGGTCTTTCAGTCCTGTCAATCATCTTACTCTAATGTGGCTGTGACCAAGAGCATCGACTTCACGGTTCCAAATCCATTTCTGCGTCATTCTAAGTAACCTCATTACAGTATATCCAATTATGTAAAATGAGGGGTTGGCTGGAAGATAGTGGGGCTTAGCTCAAAGCTCAAGATGAGTCTCAGACGTCTTTCAAGTCAGTATGGAGAAAAAAATATGACGGTGTTTTCGCCTAAATCACAAAATGAATCTGATAAAAAGGGCATTAGATTTAGATTTAAACGAAGGTAAGTTTATGTTTTTGAAAAATCTGATCAAAAACCAATAATTCTGATAAACACGGCCATATTCTATTAATTATGTTGTCAGTTTGGAAATCATGATATCATGATGGTTACTTCTTGTTTCTTATTTGGAACTTTCTTTTGTGAACCTCACTTGTAGGTCGCCTTAGATAAAGGTTCAACGAACCGCCTAAATGTGAATGTGAAAGCCAAGCCCACACATTAAAATTTCATTTTTATTATATCAGGAATTTATAGGCTTTATAAAGCATTTGAGGTCTCATCTCATAGGTTCTGTTGAAAGGGTAACATGAAATGGAATTTGCAGCCCATTTCATTTTAGCAATTTGATGCATATCAACTGAAACAGGATATTCAAGTAGAAAGAAATGGGACAAGACTTGATTTTATCCATGAGGAAGGATTGTATCATAAAAGTGAGTCAGTGTTATCTCAATGAATCCAGGTAAAGAACCGAAGAACGAAGAGGGACTAGTGATGACACATGATAACTGTAGAAAAAGCTATTATCATGAAGACATGGAAATATTTGAGTTTGGATTTTTTTAATAAAGGAATTATGAAAATAATCACAACTCTATTGTAACAAAGTGCATGTATATAGTCTGAAAGATTGAAGATGAAAGTCCCTCTTCAATTGGATCAGTGTTGCATTTTAAAGTGGGACAAAGAATTTTGTTCACAGATTCGTATTTTGGGCTGGTTTTGTTGTGGTTTCACAACAAGAAAGTTTCTGATCCTTGATCAGCTCACTATAGTTGTTTGTTGGTCACAAGCTACAGCTTATCCATCAGATGTGACTCTTCCGATCAGCATCAGCATCAGCACCACAGCATCTTCACCCCTCTCTGACACGGTTGTACTGCACAGCTGGGAGTCTTACAAACTGATCTCCAATCATCAACACAGCTCGCCCCATCATGTAGAACGCTGCACCGAATCACAAATACACCACGGTCATAATATGAAATCAATCTCACCTTGTCGCCAACGTTTCATTTGCCTTCACCGAAATCAAAATAAATAGGGAACAATTGGATTCTTTAAATGCGTTAGCGTCTAAATAGGAAGACAATGGTTATTGGTTTCAGATGACATGCAGAGCAGAAGAAGGAGGTGAACGCGTTTCCTAATGACAGGCAATATTATTCAAGCCAAATTAGATTAACCAAGCCCTCGGGCCGATCTCCAAAAAGGTCACTGAAAATAGATCTGTCGCATACCGAATCGGTTTGTACCATTCTACATGACGTTCAATCTGTGCCACAGACTGGTTGGGCAGTAATGTGGCAGAACTGAGCCGATCAGACCATTCAAATGGACTGATAGTTCTTAATGCGGAGAAATGGGGTGTAAAGGGGCCATTAGAAAGCGTGGAAGAAAACCGTCATGGGCAAGGGCATGAACAGGCTTGCTTAACATGGCACCAAGAATCCACATTTTAATTTGAACATTAAAAACGTTCTTTTTAACTGTGTAACAACCTTAAAAAGGCCAAAGTGATCCGTCTATGATTGTGAGACAGTACTTGTCTCTGTGACTGTTGCTATAACTGTGCCGAGATGATGTGGGTGCTTTCTTAAGTCTTTCTTTATGGTTTCTAAGGTGTTCCGTGTGGATTGAAATCATTGCTTACAAGCTCCGGTCAAAGAGTCCACCTTCAGGTTTCTTTAATGTTCTGGAGGTATGACTCAGGTACCTCCTACAGGCCTGTGTCAATTCTCAGCCATTTTATGATCGGAAAAAATATTCTTGATGGTTTAAAGGTGTTCTTCTTAAAGGTGTAACGTGTCATTTTAGAGAAGTAACAATTGTTGGATAACTTCTATTAAAGGCAGGGACTAGGATTTCTGGTCGGCAATGTTGATATTCGGAATCACCAAAACAATAAGTCATCAGTCATGCTTGACTGTACGGTTGTATTTGGACTCTGACCCGAAAAAAAGTATTTTTGAAAAATCTTAGACCCTGCCTTTAAAATCTGTTCACTTAAGTCATTATGTTCTTATTAAAGATAAATGAAAGTTGTAGCTTGTATTAACTACAAATACTGTTGATTTAACTTTAGAAAGTTAGAAAGTTAAATCAAAATATAAAGCGTTAACCGATGAAAATCATGTCCAAGAGATGTGATTAAGGTTCCTGGAAAGAGAGACGTGGCATACATTTTTTGTATTCCAGGTTTGAATAATCCAGTCCCAGCCATTCTCTGTAGTAGCTTTAAACAGACAAACTGTGCTACAGAACAAGTTTTGTTAATATGTTATCTCTTTCTGTAAAGTAGTGTAAAGGTGAAAACATCTTGGTCCTGTACCAGCCTCCATACAGCTTTAAAAAGTGTGGTTATAAGTGTAAGGTTATATTGTACTTCTACAATACTGTATATAGGAGGACACTGACTATACATTCAAAACCTCACTATGCACAAAACAGTGGGTGAGAAATACCCGGATGGTCGACTTCTTCTGCCGAGAACTTCTTCTGAGCCATTATTCTATGACCTGTAGAGCTTCTTTTGGTAGATAATATAAAGCAAAATGAATTGCAAAGATGAATTTATTGTTCTCTTTGGTTTTCAGATACTTAACGCAACAACGTGATCTGCCTCCTGTTTCAAACATCACTTATATAACTATGCATGGCAAATAAGAGATGTCTACAGTTTAGTTTTTAGAAGAAAAAAACAGTGTAAAAAATAAAACCATTTTGTTTTAGATGGTCTTAGTAAAAGAAATCTGCAATAATTGTATTTTTCTTTTAGCTGATTTCCCTTCACTTGTACCGATCTAATAATACACGAATACATTTTTTGAATAAAACTTGATCTTATTTGACCCATAGCAACACATATTCATAATAAAGAGCATACATAAACACTCTACATTGTCTAAAATTAAGTCCAATGAATTTTGGAAAAAAAAATTTATATTTAAACTCATCAAATATACTCTTGGCTGTTGCTACAATATATTCGTGTGACTCATGACAGGCTCACGTATATTATAAAAACTACTTTCGACAAAAAAAAAAACATTTCTATGATTTTCATATCTGTAGTTCAGTTCTTCTACAAAACCCCTCAGAAACGGAATAAAGCACATACAAATGAGCGAGACAACACAGGCCGGTTTATTTTATTTATGTGAACAGCGATATGTCATTTGTGGTACAGAGAAATATTGAGATCGACGTTATCAAATCAGGAAAAGGGCAAAATGCAATCCATGAACAGAGAAAACATTACAGGTATCTATAGTGGTGGATTTAGGCAGTACGTTTCTGTTAATAATACCGTTAAAAGCACACAAACCGAATGAGATAAAGAAAACCATGCAAACATTTACACCTACCCACCACACACCGTTCTACAAAGAGCCAAGGCTGAAAGCTCAAGCTCATGATGGCTTTACTAAGAGAAAGTGTGGCTGTCAATGCTTTGATTTAGTCACACATCTACCAGTTATATACAGCTATTTGTTTCCTCCAGTTTGGTTCATGGATCATGGATTCGACCACTCACACGGATAATGAGGTCTTCCGAGACCACCGGCAGAAAACCGACAGACTTTTCACTAAGGACGTGAGACACAAGACGGGGATGAAACAATGGAGGAAGGGGAAGTTCGGATGTTAACTCCAGGCGTAAGGCTCTGGTGAAGCTAAGACACTTTGAATGGTCTCCTATGGGGCTGGACGGACCACACTGATGTCTTTAATACAGCGCTGCCCTGGATACGCATCAGCATGCTTCTCTGGGCTCACGGACTCCAGAAACTGTCCTTCATATCCTGATGTCCGACATTTCTCAGCATTTCTCGTTTTCTCAGTGGACTCGCACAATAACAGATCCCCGGTGGTGGTCCGTTCAGACCCAGCATGGCTGTCACTCAAACACTAGAGGACCACTGGATATGTTTAACGCAGATTCAGGCAAATAACAAGAAAATCTCGATGGAGAATATGTAACATTTGTTGAATATTCCCCTGCTGAAGAGACCACCGGTTTTTTGGGCAACAGACCGTAGAAAAACAGACTTATTATTCCCAAGACAATGGAGACAACAAGACACCTGCTCAAACGGGCTTTGTATCAAGTTTAACAAAAAAGAAATACATATTTTCTGCTTTTATTTAGTGGCACAATTTATTCTGTAAAAATGTTCATTTGAAACCAATTGAGACTGTTTATCAAAGTCATTAACCCTTGTTTGGCATTCTGGATTTTGTCATTTAATTTATTTGTCGACTTTAAGGTTATTCGGTTTTTAAACCAATATGAAACTCTATGGAAATACTTTACAGATATGTATCCCAGTTACACATAAAACGGCATATACCACATGACATTCAGTTTTTATTTGGGTGACATCTAGTTTTAATAAATCCATGGTGTGAAATGCAAAATTAAAATGAAAAGCATGTCGTATACACACTTGAATGCCAAAAACAAGGGTTGTGATCTCCCGCAAGAAGAGAGAACCTCCAAAGCACACTATTTACATCGTAGGGTCGGTTTTCATATCAAACGTGCTGGATAAAATACCCTGTCCTATTCTATGACCAGTCTTACTCCATTTACAAAGATTACATTGATTGCCAATACGGATTCATGTGAACCATCGACCAGTTTTACCAGAATGGCTTTCAACAATCAACAACTGTCATTAAGCAACAAATCAGATTACACATACATGAAAAAGATACAACCCAGTGTCACAGCAGATTTCCAAGGAAATTCATTTCCGTTTGTGTTCCGCAACATGAATTTCCATATACATCAACGGGGAAGTTGTACATATGATTAATATCACAAACACAATTGTGATATCACAGTTGAACAGGCAAATTTTAAAAGATAGCAAAGCAGTTTTATAGGCCCCTCATAACTCTGAAAGGTCAAATTCTATTGGAAAATGCAACTTGAATCATATGACTTTATAAAAAGAGGCAACTTGTAAACGATTGCGTTCATAAATATTTATACGCACGAAAGATACTTTGTATCATAGTCCCCCTGATGAACACAAAAAGTACGAAGTTTATAAGAAATCAATATGTCAAATCTTGTGGCTTCAATGATGCTCGTTAGAATGGCTGTGTTGGAAAAAGCTGGTCTTTTCAGCAGGGGATTCAGCAATTGACAATCACAAATCCCTTCGATAAAAATGTGCCAGTGATCATTTAGGATTTAAAGGCGCTGGGAATGATTTTTATAGATTGAAAAACATCGGCTCTCACTGTAACAGGTGTTATAACACACATCCGTATCTGGTCCAATCTAGAACATTGTAAACGGCTTTAAATGTAAACTCAACTTTCTGCATGTAAATCTTTCTTCCCATTTACACGGCAGACAAAATATGGCACACAAAACGGCATCTAAGATATCAAGGTGTGTGGAATTCAGAAGATACGGCTGAAGATCACTCACAGCACCTTTCACTAATACTCCTACAACAACACAAACATTGAACTGCAGCCGTTCGGCTGTTCGAGAGAGGCTTTCGAGGAAATCTGAGCAGTTGACTGCCGAGCTGATAGGCACACTGAGGGCTGGACAACAACGTGACACGTGCAAAGACGTTCAGTATTCAACCAGGCTTCGAGCTTAACACACATTGAGGGGAAGGCTTCCGCTGGGAGCCAACAGTAGCACCAAATTCAATCATTTTATATCTATATACATTTTAAGTATGGCGCTGTACAAAAAAGATCATTATCGACAAGGTCGTTGAGTGGCTTTTATGAAGTTTTAGCACTGTGGTCCAAAGACAATCCACTTTACTTCTAACGTCTCTGAGGATTTCCAGTTTTACGTGAGGTTTGAGATCCAAAATTTCTAGCGTTCTCAATCCAAACCATCCTTCCGAACACCGTGCTCTCTCATATACGCGTTATTGGTTGAATGGCGGCACCGATGAGAATCCCTTCCACCGCCATCCGTCACAGGCCACCAAGCCCGGTTGGCTATCCATACAATACAATGTCATCTGTAGTCTCATACAGGCGTCGTCCTCCTGTTGACTCCATCATTAAGGTCTTTGGTAAAGCAATTGTGCACTTGGAGGAATCCAGAATCGTGGTCAGGGCTGTAGGAGCTGTCCGTCCCTGACTTCTGAGGATCTCTTGTTAACGTGTACATGTTAATATCTCCTAAAGGCACTGAGCTCATCAACTTGTGGCCTACGGGCGACGCTTCACGGGACGCCTCTGTGGAGCGAGAGCTGGAGCGTGAGCGCCGTCTCCGGTAGCGGAAACTGGGAATGCGGGAGTACGGCGAAGAAGACGAGGTAGATTTGATCAACTCTCTGCGAGCTTTAAAACGCACTTCATTGTTCTTCTCGATGTAGATGTTGACGGCCAGAACAGCCACGGCTTCGGCCACAATAAATGAGAGCGCGCCGAAGTAGAAAGACCAACCGTAGTTGTAATGGCTCTTCTTGTCTTCATCGCGCTTGTCGCTGGGGTCTCCAGCATTGCTGGAGATGTACACGATTATACCAATGATGTTACTAAGACCTGTGGGACACAAATAGAACAGAGACTTGTATGTCTTGCAAAATAAGAAAGACTTGCTGGCTAACTTTCAATAAAACAAACAATTACGAATCCAAGAAAATAGAAATGGAGTTTGTTGCCCATCAAGTGTTCAGATGAGGATAGAATAAAATGTTATGATGTTATGAAGTCCAATAAGGATTTGATATTCTAAAATGTTATTTCGCAATATGGCGGCTTATATTTAAATGTTAATTTTTGTGTTATACTCCTTGCACTGTTCAGTCATGTTGTTTGTGATCCAAACTTTGACCATTTTTTTTAAACATGGCACAGAATTGTGATGTAAATGTAAATCTCTTGAACCAAAGATTGTGTTAAAACTATAGGAAATGTTAACAAAATCAGGCCAGATTAAGCTTCTAATGCGAATTTTGCTTTATTTTAGAACTATATTTAGTATTTATGTATTAGTATTTATATTTAGTAAGTATTTTGTAATGGTGATGGAATGAAGTAAACTGGAAAATTGTTACACACCTGCTGCCACAAACAGTATCCCGGCGCTCAGTAAAATGTTGTTCCTCTTGTGGTAGATGCGGCCCACCGCGACACACAGACCCCCCAGCATCAGTAGAACGGTGCTGAGGATGGGGAACACACTGGAGGCGCGTACGATACCTACGTACAAACAATCATTGTAAGCACAATGGCGCCAGATAAAATATCATTTTAATGTTGAGTATGTAGCGGGTCATTTTTCAAGCCGTCCAAGAATTGACGATATTGACCCAATCCAAATCCATTGCCATTAAAGGTCTCGCACATTGATAAATGTAAATCTGCAGCACCCAAGCTATTATAAGATTCTGTAATTGAACTCACGTAAAAGATATTCAGAGCTGTCTGTGTCATAATCATTATCATCAGGAAAATGATTGATTCTGTAACAACTTCCTTTGTTGAGACCTGAAAAATAAAAGCAGTCAAGATTAGACTCATTGTGACACATATCTTAAGATCTATAAGAAACCCCTGCATTAAAAAGAGTAAGAAACTAAAAACACGCATTGCATCAAGTATACATCAGATTCGTTCTGTATTTGGTCCAGATTCAATCAAGATTTGGCCCAGATTGGGTCCGGTCATCCTCATCCCTCACAATATACAAAAACAATATTTGTTATGAATTATTTGCAAGAAACTGTAACCCTTTTCCCTGTTTGTGCTTCAATGTAATCAACATGTATCCACTAATTTCTATCTAGAGACTTCTAGATATCTGCCGATTTTAGAAGGCTTCTTCATCTGCATGGTACTATTGAATAATTCTTCTTAAAGTATCAGGTTATCTTCAAGTGTCAGACATCACACCCACAGAGCGCAGGCTGAACGTCTAAAGCACAAGATACATAAAGTAAAATAAAAATTCAGGAGAAGTCATCATCTGATCATGCTGAAATCTGCAGGATTTCTGGAATCATCTGCATATTCACAATCTTTACCATGACACCAAACAACCGACTTTCATTGGTTTCTCTATGTCCGACAGCTTCTGGCCTGGACAGTTTAAGGACTGTTATGAAGTCCAGACCTTTTGCCGTCAAGGTCTGTCATTGCAAAACTAGTTATTGGTTGGCAGTAATATATATCGGAGACCAAACTAAAGACATCACAGATAAGGATGTGTGTTGAGAAAGAATTGAGTTATATTAAAATGTTTCACTTCGAGGGAGGTGACACATGCTGGAAACATTACGGTCCATATTAAAGAGCGATATTACACATGAATCTCCAGATGAAAGTTCTCCGTCAGAGACGGCTTCTGTGCGTTATTAATTGGGTCTAGTGTTAAAAAAGGAGCATATTAATTAGTAATAAATAGGTCTGAGGAATTGGGCTGTGTTTTCGAGTCTATTCATTGTATAAAAAAATCTGTAAAGAAGAACTATATTTGAAATGTGCTATGGATTTTAAACGGTTTACCCTGAAGTGGCACTCTTTAAGGAACATTTTGGAAGTATTATGGAAGAGTAAATGATTAGAATCATACTTATGTTCTTATTGTCTAACCATAATCACCATCTCTGAACCTTTTCCTCTTCCAGAATCTGACTCATACTTAAGTACAAGTATCAAGTACATAAAGTACGAGTATGGTGTTTGGTAGGTATTGTAAACTATACACCCGGCACATATTATATCTTATAATCATATATATTGTTTGACAGGGAATTGCCTTATGATCTGAAATGATCAGTTACTCTGAAACCAATGAAATAAACCAATCGACAGAAATGCAATATGATTAAGATAAATATGAGATGTATGCATTAAAAAATGAACTCTTTTGATTTTACAATCTTAAAATGAGTTTGGTCTGGTTTGTTGGTGTACAATGCACATTTTACCTTTGTAACATAATCAAAAAATTACTCCAACAACCTTATCAACAATAGTGCCACAACCCTTTCACATTAGTCCAGTGTTTCACTTGAGCAAGCATCACCGAGAGAAAATGTATACGATTTTATGTTACAGAAAAGGGAATTTATGAGTGCCTTTTATCTAGTTCAATGTTACCCCATTATGCAGAAACCTTGAAACCGTCTGCTCCCATCCATGAGTGCATCAGAACATTAGCCAAAGTGCTTCAAATGATTATTTGTGTACAGTGATGAACAGGACAAGAAGGAAAGATGCTCTCAATCTGTTGATATTTGGGGGTTTTTTAGCGGCCTCATAAAGACAAAATAAAAGATGTTGATTGACTGACACAGACATGAGAGGGAGAGAGGAGAAAGCGAGAGCTCGCTCCCTCCGGCCTCCCAGGAGGTAACAGTGAGCCTGTCTTCTCCATGGCAACCTCAGGTCTGATCCAACGATCTGATTTCCATAATGTCTCCAAGGATGCTTCTGACATCTTCATTGTGGTTTAATACAGCCGACAGCGGTGCTCTGCTCTCCCCCATGCCAAACCCCCCTGCGGTCCCCCAAACTCACATCCCCGCCGGGCAGATTCAGCGCGGTGAGGAAACAGCTGTCACATTCCTCTCCTCGCACCGCCTTAAGCATTTATTCGGTCATAATCGGGTGCTTTAGTCTGCCCTCCTCCTGTATTTGTCATCACAAATCTGCCAACACGGGGACTAAACCACTGTCTAAAACTCCGGTGACCATATCTGGGGACTTTAATACTTTTGAAATCTTAACAAATGAAAGGAAAACAACGCTTTAATTATTTAGGGTATTATAAAATATTATTATCAAAACATAAATAAAAACAAAGAAGGGACTCCCACAGGAATGTGCTTTTCAGAACCTTCCCATTCCAAAACCTGACCCCAGGGTGACATGAAACGTGCGCAAGATCACTAAAAATCAAACTCAAAGTCATTCGATCATATACTCACACTCTGGCCATTTTGAACCTGCATGAGCACAAAAGATATTTTGAAGAATGTTGGTTATCGAAAAGTTTTCTTTTGTGTTCTGTGGTTGAAAGAAAGTCATGCAGGTTTAAAATGCGTGAGGAAATAAGGACTGAAACGAGAAAAGAGAATGAAAAAAGCGTCTGTTTTGGCAAGGCCCTGTGTTGAGGATTAAGAGGTGAAAGAAGAGAAACACACGTGGTCATGACTGCTGGTTATTCAACGGCTGATGTGAAAGGCGATGAATATAATTACGGACTCTGTGCCCTCTCATCCACTGCATTTAATTACAGATCTGAGAACTGAGAAAACACTTCAAATACTCAAACACAATGACAAGAATACCATGGATGTACAAATATACAGCCATGAAGTACTAAGCGGTGATATAATAAAACAATTGTTTCCATTCATGTATTTAACAGATCTTGGACGCTTATCAATATAAGTGTTTGGGGAAATTAGAGGCATGATTTATCAATGTTTATCCATTTCTTATCAGTGTAACTTTTGTCTTTATATTGTCTTACATTTGCATTTATTATGTTGTATTATACTGCTATGAATCAGGTTATGATAAGGAGTTTTAAACACTATATGATCGTGAAAAACATTCTGTTTATATGAGTTGACTTAACTTGAGTTAAGCGTTTGCACACATGTATGATGTAATCACACACACAAACTGAATCAAAGCTCCCCACATCAGGAAAAACACACACCATACCTATTAAAACCACATTTTGATCTAAAATCACCCGTCATCCTCGTTCCTGTCCGCACCTCTTTATTCTCTTCTATGGACAAGAAGCAACAAATTCATCTATTTTTAAACATTAGTCACGTTACCATAGCGATTTCAGACATATTGTTTCCAAGCAACAGCATCACGTACAGAAAAGACATGAATGAAGGAAGAGATGTAAAAGGAGATGACCGGCCTGATAACACCTATCTGTCCATTCAAGACACTTGCTGATGTCAAAGAGAGGAACGGAAACCAGTTTCGGTTCTTTGAAGAGAACATCAAGTCATGAGAACTTAAGCTGAGCCTAAACCAAAGAGCGTGATGGAGTTGATCCTGCGAATGATAGAAAGAGACTTTTATTTCTCAGACATTCAGTTGATCATTGACTTTATCTCTCCATACATCCCAGGAGTGGAATAAAACAGATGCAGAATAGATCCATGAAATGGAAAGCAGGTGGATGGACGGAAGATGATTTTCAAACATCTCCATCTCCATGTAAAATGGGATGAAGAGTTTTTGAGAGGTTTTAGATGATTTTGAAACATCTCCATCTCCACGTAAAATGGGATGAAGAGTTTGTGAGAGGTTTTAGATGATTTCGAAACATCTCCATCTCCATGTAAAATGGGATGAAGAGTCTTTGAGAGGTTTTAGATGATTTTCAAACATCTCCATCTCCATGTAAAATGGGATGAAGAGTTTTTGAGAGGTTTTAGATGATTTTGAAACATCTCCATCTCCATGTAAAATGGGATGAAGTTTTTGAGAGGTTTTAGATGATTTTGAAACATCTCCATCTCCACGTATAATGGGATGAAGAGTTTTTGAGAGGTTTTAGATGATTTTGAAACATCTCCATCTCCATGTAAAATGGGATGAAGAGTTTTTGAAATGTTTGATTGAAAAGTGATGTTGGTTCAAAGTTGATCTCTCTAGCAGAACACATCTGATGTGTGGTGTCACTTTCCAAAGCATCTTCTCCATCATCACCACCACCACCAAGAACAATCAACTCTGATCTCATGTCCATCCACAAGTGTAAGAAGTAAAGACATACCTTCAATGCAGCAGATCCTCCAGAGTCCAGAGTGTGTGAGGTCTCCTCGGATCTTCTTGGGTTGGGTCTGGGTCTCCTCCGCCGTGGTGTTGCTGATGTTGCAGATGTAAGCCCGAGAATAAAGCCAGTAGTCGGTCCCGATGGCGATGCTCATCAAACTAAACGCCAGAAAAGCTCCGACGGTGGCCAGCAGCATCTGAACCCCACGGTCACACCAAGCCATGGTCACTCATGTTAGGAATAACAGCGAATATAATCCACGCACGGCTCAACACGTCATGTTTGAGGAAGCTCCTGCGCTCCTCTGTTCACATGTGATGGAGATCCTCAAACTTCAGCTCATCTTCTCCTCCACGTGTTGCTGCTCGTGGAGAAGAGCATCACTGATGCTTCTACTCGTTGTGCTGAGTTCTGCACATCTCCAAACTCACAGGGTTTGGGTTTGGGATGTTAAAACCCCTCCTACAGTCACACCAACCAATGAGAAACACATGTGGGGTTCAGATCATAATGATGGACCTTCATGATCAGAAACACATGTGGGGTTCAGATTATAATGATGGATCTTCATGATCAGAAACACATTGGGGTTCAGATCATAATGATGGACCTTCATGATCAGAAACACATTGGGGTTCAGATCATAATGATGGATCTTCATGATCAGAAACACATTGGGGTTCAGATCATAATGATGGACCTTCATGATCAGAAACACATTGAGGTTCAGATCATAATGATGGATCTTCATGATCAGAAACACATTGGGGTTCAGATCATAATGATGGACCTTCATGATCAGAAACACATTGGGGTTCAGATCATAATGATGGATCTTCATGATCAGAAACACATTGGGGTTCAGATCATAATGATGGATCTTCATGATCAGAAACACATGTGGGGTTCAGATCATAATGATGGATCTTCATGATCAGAAACACATTGTGGTTCAGATCATAATGATGGATCTTCATGATCAGAAACACATTGGGGTTCAGATCATAATGATGGATCTTCATGATCAGAAACACATGTGGGGTTCAGATTATAATGATGGATCTTCATGATCAGAAACACATTGGGGTTCAGATCATAATGATGGATCTTCATGATCAGAAACACATGTGGGGTTCAGATCATAATGATGGATCTTCATGATCAGAAACACATGTGGGGTTCAGATCATAATGATGGATCTTCATGATCAGAAACACATGTGGGGTTCAGATCATAATGATGGATCTTCATGATCAGAAACACATTGGGGTTCAGATCATAATGATGGATCTTCATGATCAGAAACACATGTGGGGTTCAGATCATAATGATGGATCTTCATGATCAGAAACACATTGGGGTTCAGATCATAATGATGGATCTTCATGATCAGAAACACATGTGGGGTTCAGATCATAATGATGGATCTTCATGATCAGAAACACATGTGGGGTTCAGATCATAATGATGGATCTTCATGATCAGAAACACATTGGAGTTCAGATCATAATGATGGATCTTCATGATCAGAAACACATTGGGGTTCAGATCATAATGATGGATCTTCATGATCAGAGAAACACATTGGGGTTCAGATCATAATGATGGATCTTCATGATCAGAAACACATGTGGGGTTCAGATCATAATGATGGATCTTCATGATCAGAAACACATGTGGGGTTCAGATCATAATGATGGATCTTCATGATCAGAAACACATTGGGGTTCAGATCATAATGATGGATCTTCATGATCAGAAACACATTGGGGTTCAGATCATAATGATGGATCTTCATGATCAGAAACACATTGGGCCTGAAACAATCCAAGTGTGAAGAGATAGAGGAGATAAGCCCAGGACACTTTAGAGACAAGAAGCACATGTCCTAGTTGGATGTAATCTTAATCAACATGCATGATCATCATGTGGAAGCACACATTAGTCTCAGAAGTTCTGATCTGATGGTGATTTTCATCACACAAATCCAGTGAACATCACTGATGGTGACACTGTGTTATCTTGATATCATTTATAGAACTATATTAATATTTGCCTTCGGTGTTTTGACAGAAGACACCGACAAAAGATCTTTGGAAACATTTGTGAAAGTTCATGAAGTATATATGAGCACGTCAAAATGTACACATGATAATGAATATACGCTTTACCAGAATGATGAAGTTGCGTTTGTAAATTTCTTAAAAAAAAACTATGACAAAATATATTCAATTTAAACCATTTCTCTCTTTTCAAGGGGACATTGTCTAGTATTATCTCAAACTATCTCATGCTCGTTATGCAGGAGCTAAACAACATTTCTGTCTGTTTATTTATTTGGTATAATTATCTGTTTTGAATTTAATTTATTTATTAATTATTATATATATTTGGAATTTCCATATTCTGATAAACACGAAGCAAGATGATGGAAGAAGGTGTGAAGAAGAGCCAGTGCTTGTACTTATTTCTTGGTGGTGCCAAAGATCAGAAGATGTGTCTTCTAAAAATATCTGCGTTTGTGTTTTGAATACATTTACATTTACATTTAGTCATTTAGCAGACGCTTTAATCCAAAGCGACTTACAATAGTCGAGGAGACAATGAAGCAGTAAATAGCCGATACAACAATAGGTGAACAAGTGCTACAACAATGAATAGAAAGTCACATAAATTTAAGAAGACTAAATAGTATGTAGATGATGTCGGATTTTTATTTTTGGGTGAAGTATCCCTTAAATTTCAATTGGATTGTAAAATAGTGTACATGTCAATGCTTTTGAATGTTATTGGATATATAATATATCTATATATATATATTGATATAATTGTTTCAAAAACAATAAAGTGATATTCCCATACCCATATTTCTCTGTGATTCCTTTTTTAATGATATTTTTAATTTCATTTATATTTATTTATGTATTTATTTTGGCTTACAGGTGAAAAATAATATGAGGGTAAGAACGTTACAACAGAATTTTAATTTTAAGTCCTGTATAAATTTCAGTTGAACCATTATCTGATTTGATTTTACAATATATTATGAGATGTTCACAATGTTCTAGTAGTATGAGATACATCTTTAAGAACATGAGGAGCGGATCGATAACAACATCATTCCTGGCAAACATCCTCTGACCCACGGTTAAAACAACACTGTCTCATCATGACCCACGGCTCTTTAAGTCTTCTGTGTTCAAAGTTCTATAAAGGACAAATGAAAGCGTTTCTCATTGGGAGGCATTAAAAAGCGATTGTTTACTGAGTTTATGTCAAGTACCTAATAAATCTGCTCTCTTTCAATCTAGTACGTCCAGACCCTAAGAGCAAAACCATTAGTCATTCTCTCCGGGGAGACAGAGATTACAACACTAGGCCGTTGATTGCTAGCCAAACTGGTCTCGCACAACTATTGCACTATTGAACAAAGAAATCCATAAGTCATATGAATGTTTCTCAAGGATCCTTGTAAGACGAAAGGGACCGGGGTGGTGTTTTTATGAGACTTGGTTTAAATTTGAGATTTATAGTGTAATAAGTTGAAGGGGGATGTAAGAAAATCCGCCGGACCCCCAGATGAGCGTGTGATCGGCTCGGTAGATCGATGGAGGATGTGTGGCTGGAATCAGCTCGGAACACTCAGACTGAAGCTCTGCTGATTGCTGTGGTGGACATGAACACTGAACCTCATCAATAAGAAAATAAATGAAAAGGATCTGTTCACAGCCGCCTGTGATTCTAACTTCTAGAAGGACAAAACACAGGTGTACGTGGAACTTCCTCTAACGGGTGATAGGTACTTTTAGACACATGAGTTCATGCCACTGAAATCATTTTTATGATTTTGTTTCTTTTTATACGTGGTATGTGCATACATGTCAGAAATCAATAGACCTTTATTGGGAATGGACAAAAGATTCTTGAGTTGGGATCAAACCCTGGGCACTAACAGCACCATCAAATGTTGTAGACATATACATTCCTTTTAATTTCAAATTCAATCTACACAGCAGAAAACGGACATGTTTTTTTAAAATAATGTGCAAAAAAAGTAATTGTAAAATTATATCTCTTGATCCCTAGTTACAAGAATACTGACCACTCAGTTCCCTTAATGAAAGTGGAATAAGAGCTAAGATAGTGGAGTTGGGGAGGGGGAGGGATGCTGGAAAAACTGATGCTGGAGCAGTTTAGATTTTAAAAGAACAACTATGAGTTCAATTAAAAACATTGTTTGTCAATAGAAATTGTAATAATTTAATACCTATTGTTATTAGTTGGTCATGTTTTGGGTGTTGTTTAAGGATTGCTGAAATATCGTGTTAGGATTTGACCCGTGCATTTGCTAAGGTATTCTGGATGTTGCCATGCTGAGATGTTAAGTGATTTAAAGCACATGTAAGTTGATCTCACACCTCTCCTCGTATATCTTTAATGCTTACATTAGTGTGAACTACTATTAAATTAAATTCCAAAATAGATATCCGTAACACAAACTCATTTGATTTATCAATGTCCTCATTTCATATTTGGTAAAACACAGTAGAAGACATATCTCATGGGTCTTCCCAGCTGTTTAGTGATGTATGCCGTGTAAATGAAAGCACTTGAGATTATGTTGCAGAAAGCAAGCGTGATGATGGAAGAGACGGAGGTGTGATAAAAGTATAAAAAAGTGCTGTTAACACCAATTAAAACTGCAGGTTGAGCATGAAGATCTGAGAGAAGAGAGCTCCTTTTCAGACAGCATGGACAAACGCAACAAAGGTCACGCTTAACAGTGACCTTTATAGTGTTGCGTTTGCTGAAATCTTGACCTATGCATTAGGAAAAAGATCTCAGCGTCTGAACCGAATGTTTATGTATTATATCAGTAATATCAAACATGATCTGTATGTGGTGGCCCTACAAATACACATCCAAGAAGGAGCTCCACACGAACGATGCTTGACATTTGGGCGATATTGTTCACACATCATTTAAAACCCCAGCTGTGCTTGCTTGAAAAGTGCTTTTTTAAATACATTGCATTCAGTGTTTAAGATGTACTGTATGTGATCATTATACAGAATGATGTGAAATACGTGGTTTTGGTTCATATAAAAATGCGCAATTACATAATATACTAACATCCCTTACTAAGATCATTCGTTATTAAAGTTACATGTTTAAAAACATTGATTTCTTCAGGAGGCTTGCGAGAAAATAGCAGACAGTAATAACTTTCTATAACTGCTCGGCGGTCTGGACCGTCTTTACTTTTGAAATGATCCTGTTGTGTAATGGTTTGTTTGTGAAAAACACAAAAGGAAAAGCAAAAGGAAATTGAACGTAGGCATGTTTGTACATTTTATTTTTAGTACCGCCAATTTTTGGAGCAGAACACTCGAAGTGAAGAGGTTATGGAATCTGAGGTTGGATAAAACTTTGCTTTTATTTTTCTCAAAGTTAGACAAATGAGCCCAAATTATGCCATAAGTTTTGTTAATAATTCCGAATGGCAGGTTTGAGAAAAGTGAAACGATGTAAACATCCGCTGATTTGGTTTCTCCACCGGCAATCTCGAATCTTTAAAGCTCTCATGTTATTAAAAGTGTCATTAACACAGCTTTTAATAAGCTCATAAGTGTTTGCTCGCTTATTATAATAAACAAATCACAACTCAATGATTCCTCAAGAACACAGCAGGACTTACTCTTCGTCAATATAAAATCAACATTATTGACATCAAAATTCTTATTCTTCTGTTCGGTTAAAAGCAGAAATGTGTAGTTTGCGATAACAACTGATGAGGTTTAAGGGATTGTAAGACGTAAAGGGCTCCATTCCATAAGGACTCTGAAGGTATAGATTATTCTCTTGCTAAGTTGATGGTAAATTGCATTGCAAAACATTTCCCTTCATAAAATTCAATATTGTTAAGGACAAAAGAATGTAACACAATATATATAATAGTATAAAAACAGTGCACTGAAACCAATCCTAAAGGTGATTATATTCTCCAATATGTCCAACAAAAGCTGATGGCGATACTCAAGCAATGCTTCTGAAGCCCTGAAAGTGTTGTATGTGTGTGTTGTGTACATTCCCTCCTGTGTGACCACACAACAGATCTGATTGCTGGGAAATGACAGGGAGATTTAACTCACAGATGAGTGGAGAAACAGGCTGTCATCTGCAGGACACATGACATATTACAACCTTTATGAAAACAACCAGAGACAATTGTTCAGAAGTTTGCATCCAAACAATAGATATAGAAATAGTTTCTGATTAAAATGTTTTAAGTTACATACATATTGTTTTCCTTTTTAACATCATTCAAACTAGCATTTCTAATACAGAACCTACATAAACTTGTACAACTACTTATAGAAAAAACACATTTTTGTGAATTGTACCTTATAATATTTTAACAGGAAAAATCCATTTTATTATGTTTGCTTATTTTTTTAGGTTAAGTTAAGGTAAGTAATCAATAGATATTAAGTAGGGTTAATATTATTATTTAAGGTAAATCACAGCTGCATATGACATGTCAATCCATCTACACTGTAAACATATGTCATGTTTTCAAATATCACAAAAATAAAGAGTTATATTAACTATTTAACTGTTGAATAGATTTTGCATTAGACATTTAAAAAATTATTAATTTAAAGTCCAACAGATTA
>CM065661.1:18488879-18573879 GCA_033220385.1 Triplophysa yarkandensis | reverse complement strand
AATGAGGATGTATGATGATGATGATGATGATAATAATAATAATGAGTATGTATGATGATGATGGTGATGATGGTGATGATAATAATAATGAGGATGTATGATGATGATGATAATAATAATAATGAGTATGTATGATGGTGATGATGATGATGATGGTGATGATGATAATAATAATGAGTATGTATGATGATGATGATGATGGTGATGATGATAATAATGAGGATGTATGATGATGATGATAATAATAATAATGAGTATGTATGATGGTGATGATGATGATGGTGATGATGATAATAATAATGAGTATGTATGATGATGATGATGATGGTGATGATAATAATAATGAGGATGTATGATGATGATGATAATAATAATAATGAGTATGTATGATGGTGATGATGATGATGATGATGGTGATGATGATAATAATAATGAGTATGTATGTATGATGATGGTGATGATGGTGATGATAATAATAATAATGAGTATGTATGATGGTGATGATGATGATGATGGTGATGATGATAATAATAATGAGTATGTATGATGATGATGATGATGATGGTGATGATAATAATGAGTATGTATGATGATGATGATGATGATGGTGATGATAATAATGAGGATGTATGATGATGATGATGATGATAATAATGAGGATGTATGATGATGATGATGATGATGGTGATGATAATAATGAGGATGTATGATGATAATAATGAGGATGTATGATGATGATGATGATGATAATAATGAGGATGTATGATGATGATGATGATGATGATGGTGATGATGATAATAATGAGGATGTATGATGATGATGATGATGATAATAATGAGGATGTATGATGGTGATGATGATGATGATGGTGATGATGATAATAATAATGATGATGTATGATGATGATGGTGATGATAATAATGAGGATGTATGATGATGGTGATGATGATGGTGATGATAATAATGAGGATGTATGATGATGATGGTGATGGACAGGTTGTGTATGAAGTGTGTGATGGCTCTGACCTTGCCCAGTGAAGAGTCCAGATGAGCTGTGCTTGTGAACACAGTGCCATGAGAGAGAGTGGAGGTGTGCACGTCAGCATCACGTGTGACCAGAGTCTGTGCCAGCCCGTCCACTGTGGCCTTCAGCTCATAAAGTCTCCTCAAGATGTCATCCTGTCGAGCCTCCAGTGACGTCACAGCAGCAGCAGCAGCAGCACCGTTCTGCACAGACACGTGGACATGAACACAACTCCTGTGATCCATCCCATAATGACGTGTGAGACAGATCTACAGTACAACATGACAGATAGTGATGATGACGTTACCTGGCACGCCGTCTGTGTGTGGATGTTCGGTAACTTATACACACATGCTGGTAAATCAATGTTTATCTGACCGGAAGTCACGGGTTTCACCTCATACATGGGCATGACGGAGCACAGATTCTCTCCAGTGACAAAATAAAAGCACGAGTTCCGGAGTTCCGGTTGTGTTTGAGGAGATCCTCGACAGTCCGTCACGCGCGGCCGACACGAGCTGAGCAGGAAGAGGCCGGCACACGTCACTTCCGGGGACTTTTATTAAATATTAAATATAAGTGATTAAACAGTAAATTAAATATAAATATAAGGAAATATACAGATTTATTATTACAATATTTGTGGAATTAACAATAAAATATTGTTCACGAAAAAACTTTAAATACAGACCCATTGTGTTACAACAGAATTTTCTGACGGGTGAAAATAAAACAAAACCGATAAAAAGTTTTATATTTAAGTTTATTTTTATAATATTAGAAATGATCATTATATTTAAAAATGTATTTTAAACTTCCGGTGATCACAAGTCAGACGTTTTTTTCCCTTAAACTATAAATGATGTAATTGTAATGTTGACTTGTTGAATTTAATTATAAATATAAATAAATAAACTTTCATATTCTTTTATATTTACATAAACAGTTTTAAGAGTGTTGTGTTGTTTTATATCCGTTTTTATATCACAGTAATACTCATGTCCACCAGAGAGCAGCATTACACTCTTTATTATTACTATTATTATTATTATTTTATTATTATTTTATTATTATTATTGTTATTGTTATTATTATTTTGATTATTATTGTATTATTATTATTATTATTATTATTATTGTTATTGTTATTATTATTATTATTGTTATTATTATATATTGTATTAGTTTTTTACCTGCTTTCATACAAAATACTTGTCACACGATTTCTAAGACCTGACACTCAAACCTCAGAACCACACACTAATTCTGAAAAACCATACACACATTTATGGCCTTTTAATCAGTTTACAATTTCATTAAACACTTTTTACAAAACACAACACACAATTCTCTACCCAACACACAAAAATCTGACAAGATTTGAGGATTTTATAAACACAACCATACAAAATGCCTCACACCAACTCCTGACATGTGCAAACACTTGTTGCTTTACTTAACAACAACTAATCATAAGTTTAGTAGGGGCCTATAAATAGGTCAAAGGTCAGGTAAGAGCTTTTGGAAGATGAAAACAATGCAAACAGAGTAAGAGGAGTTGGAGGGAGAGACAGAAGACGATCTCGACTAAGTGGAGGGAGAGGGAGGAAGAAGGGGAGGAAGATGAGGAAGAAGAGAAAGGGAAGGAAGAGAAGGAAGGGGAGGAAGGGAAGGAAGGGGAGGAAGAAGAGAAAGGGAAGGAAGAGAAGGAAGGGAAGGAAGGGGAGGAAGAAGAGGAAGTGAAGGAAAGGGATGAAGGGAAGGAAGATGAGGTAGAGTAGGTAGATGAAGAAGGAGAGGAAGGGGAGAAAGAGGATGAGGTACGGGAGGAAGAAGAAGAATGGGAGGAAGAGGAGGATGGGGAGGAAGGGAAGGAAGGGGAGGAAGAAGAGGAAGTGAAGGAAAGGGATGAAGGGAAGGAAGATGAGGTAGAGTAGGTAGATGAAGAAGGAGAGGAAGGGGAGAAAGAGGATGAGGTACGGGAGGAAGAAGAAGAATGGGAGGAAGAGGAGGATGGGGAGGAAGGGAAGGAAGGGGAGGAAGAAGAGGAAGTGAAGGAAAGGGATGAAGGGAAGGAAGATGAGGTAGAGTAGGTAGATGAAGAAGGAGAGGAAGGGGAGAAAGAGGATGAGGTACGGGAGGAAGAAGAAGAATGGGAGGAAGAGGAGGATGGGGAGGAAGGGAAGGAAGGGGAGGAAGAAGAGGTAGAGTAGGTAGAAGAGGAAGAGGAGGAAGAGGAGGTAGAGTAGGTAGATGAAGAAGGAGAGGAAGGGGAGAAAGAGGATGAGGTACGGGAGGAAGAAGAAGAACGGGAGGATGGGGAGGAAGAGGAGGAAGGGGTGGAAGAATAGGAAGGGGAGGAAGAGGAGGAAGATGAGGTAGATGACGAAGAAGAGGGACGGGAGGAAGATGAGAAAGAATAGGAAGGAGAAGAAGAAGAGGAAGGGGAGGAAGATGAGGAAGAGGAGGAAGAGGGGGAAGGGAAGTAAGAGGAGGAAGGGAAGGAAGGGGAGGAAGAAGAAGAGGAGGAAGGGAATGAAGGGGAGGAAGAAGAGGAAGAAGAGGAAGAGAAGGAAGATGAGGAAGGGAAGGAAGAGGAGGAAGATGAAGTAAAGTAGGTATGTGAGGAAGATGAGGTAGAGTAGGTAGATGAAGAAGAAGAGGGAGGGGAGAAAGAAAAGGAAAGGGAGGAAGAGGAAGAAGAAGAACGGGAGGAAGATGAGGTAGATGAGGTAGATGAGGAAGAGGAGGATGGGGAGGAAGAAGAGGAAGGGGAGGAAGAGGAGGAAGAGGAGGAAAAAGAGGAAGATGACGAAGAAGAGGAACGCGAGGAAGAGTAGGAAGGGTAGGAAGTGTAAGAAAGGGGAGGAAGAGGAGGAAGGGATGAAGAAGAGGAAGGGGAGGAATAAGAGAAGATGAGGAAGGGGAGGAAGAAGAGGAAAGGGGAGGAAGATGAGGTAGAGGAGGAACATGAGGTAGAGGAGGAAGGGGAGGAAGAGTAGGAAGGGTAGGAAGTATAAGAAAGGGAGGAAGAGGAGGAAGACCAGGAAGGGAAGGAAGAAGCGGAAGGGGAGGAAGGGTAGGAAGTGTAGGAAGGGTTGGAAGTGTAAGAAAGGGAGGAGGTGGAGGAAGATGAGGAAGGGAAGGAAGAAGCGGAAGGGGAGGAAGAGTAGGAAGGGTAGAAAGTGTAAGAAAGGGAGGAAGATGAGGAAGGGGAGGAAAAAGCGGAAGGGGAGGAAGACAAGGTAGTTGAGGAAGAGGAGGAAGGGATGAAGAGGAGAAAGGGGAAGATGAAGAGGAAGGGGAGGAAGAGGAGGAAAAGGAGGATGGGAGGAAGAAGAGGAAGAGGAGGAAGGGGAGGAAGGGGAGGAATTAGCGGAAGGAGAGGAAGACAAGGTACTTGAGGAAGAGGAGGAAGGGATGAAGAAGATGCAGAGGAGGAAGGAGAAGAAGAACAGGAAGGGGAGGATGGGAGTAAGAAGAGGAAGAGGAGGAAGGGGAGGAAGAAGAGAAAGGGAGGAGGAGGAGGAAGGGTAGGAAGTGTAATAAGAGGAGGAAGATGAGGAAGGGGAGGAAGAAGCAGAAGGGGAGGAAGATGAGGTAGTTGAGGAAGAGGAGGAAGGGATGAAGAAGATGAAGAGGAGGAAGGGGAAGAAGAAGGGGAAGGGTAGGAAGGGGCCGAAGTGGATGAGTCAGAAATGGAGGAGGACAAGAATCAAGAAGAGTTGTCTCAAATGAGATTAGGACAACAGTAGTCAATCATGTGATCATGGTTTAACAATGAGAGAGGCTGGCCTGAGGTTGGATATACCATACAATAATGTTCTCTCTAAGGTGTCTGGCAAGAGAGAATATATCATGTGATGTGAATCAAGCATTGTGACACGAGGAGAGATGGAGCCTAGAGACACCAAACCATCTCCACATACAAGCACATTATGTTTGGTTTTATACTTCATGCTACAACACAACATTTCTTTGATATTTATTTATTTTTTAAATTGTGAACACTTATACTACATTTACAACCACAAAGAGCTAAATAAATAAAAACATCAATAAAAGAGTTGGTTTTAATTTTGCTTTTATTTGTACTTTATATATTCAACAACTCTCTCCCAATGACATTCAATCTCATACATGTGAGGTTTAAAAAGAAGTGCTTTTAAATAACAGTGTGTATATGACATGATCCAAAATATCACATTATGGTGAAGGTGTTTACAACATCACAGTGTTTGCTTTTGAAATGTGTGTGTGATATTTTGACTGTTGTGTTTCACTTTGAAACAGATGTGAGGCATTTGGCATCTTGTGTGTGCAATTCTTGAATATGTGTGCTAAGATTTGAAAAATGTGTGTGAGAATTTGAAAAAACTGTATAAAGAACAAGTCCGGCTCAATTAATAGTTACTTGTTGGTTTAAACATTTTAATTGTTTATTGAGTTGATACTTATGCTTATATCAAGGCAAGTCACATTTATTTTCTGTAGCAAGGAAGCAAGTAAAGTTATATAACAGTATGTCATTGACATCAGGTCTGTTGTCACTGATACATGAAGTCTTTTCTATCATTAGTGCCATGTTTGTTTATTCTTTACTGAGTTTAACATTAGGACCAAACAAACACTTCAAAAAACTGGGTGTGTCTGCAATCTGTTCATTCATACGTGTGTGTGTGTGTGTGTGTGTGTGTGTGTGTGTGTGTGTGTGTGTGTGTGTGTGTGTGTGGTTTCAGCATTTATCAGCTCAGGGATGGTGTGTGTGTTCTGTCAGCACACCTGTAATCTGCTCTGCTACACAAGCCTTGCGTTTGCTCCTTTACTGCTGAGTCTTGTGATCTTACACACCGTGTGTGTGTGTGTGTGTGCGTGTGTGTGTGTGTGTCTGTGTGCTTGTTTGTGTGTTTGTTAGTTGCTGAGGTTAACCTCAAAGGGGGTATCTTTATCTTTGTGTTTACACTCAAAAATAAAATTTACTCACTCTCGTGTCATTGCAAAGCTTGGTTGAATTTTTCGTTCTTTCTGTAGACCACAGAAGAAGATATTTTGAAGAATGCTGACAACTGAACCACCCGGAACCCTTGTATAACTTTTATTGTAAACCACTGGACATTTCTCAGAATATCTTCTTTTGTGTCCTTCAGAACAAAGAGCCTTAATCCTATTTTTGTCTGTTGTGATTGCTTGGAACGATAATGGCATGGTGCGGATGTGTTTGGCTGAAGTTAGGGCTTAATAATAAGTGTAAGCAATAGTGATAGTGATGCTTGTCTTAGCATACATCAGCAATGATCGAATAATTACACGGACTGTTGGTTAAAGCTTAAATACGTTGTGTAAGCAGATCAAACCGGTCCATTTGTCATGCACCCGGGCTGTTCACAAACAGCACGGTCTCTGTGTCAGCAAAAAGGAAAGAGAGAGAGAGCGACACAGAGACGTTTAATTACAAAGCAATTGAGTTTGGTGTCCCAACAGCTTGTTACGCTTTAATAATTCACCGTTTAGGGAAGATGTGACGAGAGGGTAGCGCAGAACCCCGTTGGGTAATGTGAAGATCAAGTCCGAGAGGCGATGGTGAAATTGAGCCACGCTGAAACCCAACAGCGACTCTTCTAGTGATGCAGAAACAGGAGCACAGATGGGAAATGACGATCGGCAGGGTTTCGTGTCAGGCCTTGACAGGGCCTGAACTTTGCTCGGTAGCCGGGCGCCTCGGATGAACAGGCTCACAGGTCTTACGTATCGGGTTAAAGCATGACCGTGGTATATACTGTTTAATATTGACCAGTACTGAACAGCCACTTTAGTCATGGTTGCTTGGGTCGAGCATTCAGTGTTTCAAAGTCTCTCACCGGCCTGACGTCATTCGCTGCCCTGCGTGACTTTGAATGACTTGACTGCAGCCACGACACGAGGTCTTGCGTTTTCAAATGAAGCCTTCCAGAACATTTGAATGATCTTTCATTGTCAAATGAAGCATTCCTCAGTATTTGAATGCCCGAAGAAATGAATGAGCTTTCTGGAACTGCCGAACCAAAGAGAAACAGGGGAAGTGAACTTGAACGTGACCTGGCTCGCAAAACCAGACAAAGCACAGGAGTGAAATGGTGATTTTCTGTAGACAGAACAGCAACTTTTAACAAGAGGTATTGGAAATATGAAACAGGAAATCAGACTTGAATAAATTACTAATGTAAATTGAGAACTAAGCAGAGGCACAGATAACTTGTATACAAAATATTCATTTTTATAGAGCATACACGGAAATCAAATATTTTTTTATGAACATTTGAATCGTGGCATTTAATTCAAAATAGTCAACTAAACTCAGCATCTGCGAACAATTTTTTTATTGCAATGACTTCTCACACCGGTCAGTTGGCTCAACAGTCATTGACGTTCATTGATCAACGTGATTCTGGACCACGAGTTCAACATTTCATACACTCACATATGATGGACAAGTTTATGCGAAATTTAAGTTAACAACTAGAATCGGATGCTTTAACATCATTCTAATTCTCTTTGATTTTATTGATAAGTTAAGGGTTTGGGTGGGTATAGGTTACTTCCACAAAAATGTTGTTTTGGGGTCAACTAAGTGGGCTTTACTATCAATATCTCGGCTAAATCAGTTGTAAGAGATATTGGTGGATGTTCAGTAGGCCGACAGTTTCATTCAGGTAACCACAGTTTCAAGGAATATCTGACATTCAGTAAACATCCAGATGTCTCCAAAAGTATAAAAATATGAGGATGAGATTTTTGAAAATGAAACATACTTACCTTTTTCAGGATTGTTGAATCGGGTTACAGTTTTCACGGATCTTTTACCTACACGACAAAAATGCGTTGAATTTATTTATAAGACGAATTACACAGGAACGCAAAGTTCAGCCTTATCATTTATAAAAAACCTAAGGTGTAGTTTGTAGATTTTGGCAGGGCTTGAAATCTTTCGTGAGGTTTCGTGAGGTTAAAAATCGCAACCTGTGTCCCACACCATGATGCGATAGCAAAGAACACGCATGAAAACAGTTACGTGTTATTAAAACTGTGCTTATTATCACATACTGTAGTGCAGTCTGGGATATTTCAAGTGTGAAATTATTTGAACACAGAAGAATCTACAGTATGAAAAATTAAGTTAAGTACTACATTCATCTTACTTACACCTGCTGAAAACCATTCATTTATTCTTCCTAGTGAAAAACTTAATTTGAATGTGTGTTTTTTTTAGATTTATTAAATGTTAATACCTATTTGTAATGCAATAACGTTCATCCATTTTTTAATTTGTTGCTTCTGTTTACGAATCATTTCGAGAGCCGATGTCTTTGTTTGCTTCCTCTGGAATGGATGATGACACGAGGATCACGCTGTACTGTAATTCACAAAATACCTCGAACTATATCAAAGCTGATGTCATTCCCAACCTTGGCTGAGATTTCCCTTAAAGGACGAGTGCCAGCATGAAACCCTACGCAGAGATTAAACAATAGCAGCTGCCCCGCTGGACACAAGCCCGGCCTGCATTATACATGAACCTCAACCATTCAGCCAACGTCATCCTTCATGCACGACCGTTCAACCTTTCATGATTTATCAAAACTCAGGTGACCACATATTAAACCACAACACCGTGTGCAGCAGGTAATCCCTTTTCTTCAAACCTGTAATCGTGTCTTTTCTTTATAAAGGCACACCCTGAAGTTGCGAAGTGTCCTGTAGCGGTGTGTTATCACGAAGGATGAGGTGCCCATTAAAGTTTCAGAGACCTTTAATAAGTAAGACGACCCTGACACTTCTTCCTCGCTATGAGTTTTTGGTGACAATGAAGCGAGGTGCATGAATTATTGACTGGCAGAGAGACAGCGGAGCGTGGATCCATGGGCCATGTCGAGCTCTGTCACCCCATCCAGACTAAGTAAAGTTGGCAGACATTATTTATTTAGGTTATTCTTTTGCTACCTTGATTGGGGATGCACATTAAATCATGTTTGAGAGAACTTGTAGAGTTACATGTTCATAATCCCACCCGGAGGACATTGTGTCAGATCGAGGGGATCCGATCTCGTCTCCTTCTCTTGGTTTCTTCTCGGTTCCATGCATGACCGAGACGTCAAGTGCACAAAAAGCCTTTATCTATTGATAAAAAGTCATTTCATGCTACTAACAATAAGTCAATTACATGGGATTACCATACAATTTGTATAGACTCGCTGACCTGAGGTGACATAGGTGCTGCACGTGTATTATGATGCATTGTTATTTAATCACGAAGACACAGTTTACCATAAATAGAAAATACTGTCATCATTTACATACCCTTGTGTCATTTTAAATCGGTTGGGATTCCTTTTTTCTGTAGAATCGAAGATATTTTGAAGAATGGCAATGACCAAATAACACTGATTTCCATGGAGTTCACTAGCATGAATTGTACAATGTTTATTTGAAAGATCTGTACATATCTTGCTTCCATATATATATATATATATATATATATATATATATATATATATATATAATATCATAATAGCAACTGCATATATAGATCATATACCCTACTGTACAATAAATGTGTGCAATACTTTCCCCTTGAATATTAAATAAAAAGCACTTTAAAACTTGTATATTTATAAAACATCTGTAAATATTCTATTCCGTCTCTTGTGTCACATTCCAATTTACGCAGTGGTGTGTTAACTTTATTTAATTTTTCTTTTCTTTTTTTTTCATGTGACTTATAACGTGTCTTTTCACTTTACATTGTGCACTGGGAGCTTCTTTAACCAAGACGATAGACACTTGGCAATAAAGCTCATTCTGATTTTGATTCTGATGAACACAAAACAACTCATACATGTCTCAAAATATCCTCTTTTATGTTTTACTGAAGACAGAATCCCACAAACTTTGATAAACGAAGAATTGGGAGGGGTGAATTGACAACTATCCATTTAACCAAATGAACCATGGTGTCAGTGAGTAACCGTTTGGTCAATTGTTTTCTTAAGTCTGCTGTTGAATTATTAATATCATTTCTATAAATTATAAATATCAATTCTGTAACATCGTTCATTTGTTCGACAATGTGAACTGTATCTGAGTGCAAATGAGTGAAAAAGCAAACTTGGAAAGACGTGTTTGTTCTTTCAGTCATGTCGAGTGTACATTTCATTCAGATTGTCTGTACAGTTGATGATATTCCATCGTCACAGCTGTCCTGCTCACCTGCCCTTGTCACATGATCTCATTCTCCAGGCCAAAGAGTTAGCTCAGATCTGACATCTCAGATTTCCTTCCTGTTTACCTCCGAATGTTTCTGACCCATTAGGGGTCATGGATCCATTGTGTCCATGATCAGTGATGTCAATGGCTTTCCCAACTCTACTAATCCCGAAAATCCCTTTAGTTTAACATTGCCTTTACATTGTTATTCATGCTTGCATTTTACCAACATATCATTTCTCCATCTTTATCGCCCTGCCTTTATATGTTCATGATACTACATTACAGTTGTCAATGAAATATTTAAAAACCCTATAAACAGCATTATGGAAGCGTGCTCCATATATCATTTCTGACATGTAAGAATGTAATAACAATATTTTTTTGTAAATGTAAAAACAATATTTGTTTAATTAATTATACTGTTTAGTATAATTTATACACCTGTTATGATCAAATAATATTGAACCAAGATGAAAATATACTATGTTACTCTTATACACTGTGTTAAAATGTTGCATTCTACAGTAAAGTAGAGGGAATATAAACTGTACAAATTTTTATGTGTAAGTTTAATAAAAGAAGTAATCATTAATATAATATGACATTAACTTTAATCTCCAAGTCTTGCATAACTCTAAAACAATACTTTAAAGAAATATAAAGAAAATATATAAAAAAATGTTGACATGACTTTTTTATCATACCTCAGTATAGTACAATTATTACACTGTTATACTTTGAATTATTGGAATTGTAATTTGAACTACAGTAAACTGAAATCTTACTATGCTGTGATGCACTTTTATTCTAACATGTCAACAATCCTTTTGAGTAAAGAATATATAAATATCACAGCAAACATTTGTGCAGAACACTGCAGCAAGAGTAAAAAAAGACTTTATCTGTAATTATTATATTTATTAAATGCATGAGAGGAAATGCAGTGTCGGTTAAACCACACCGGATCAGCTGAACGTGGATGTAAATCCTGAAGAAATCCTCTGAGAGATCCCACATTTTGGTGGTTTGAGGTGCATTCTATTTACATTTACAATGCAAATCACATCACTTCATTCTCTTCATATCCTGTCGCAATAACTCATAAGTGTTCTTACACAAGCGCATTCTCATGCACTTCTTTACCAGACGCTTTCATTCATTCCAAAACCAAAGCCCGTCATTATCTCTGGATGTCGGAGTTGAATATGGTCCTCATGTAATATCAGGTTAGGGCGTCTTGTTTAGTCTAGTTCAAGGCCGTGATCCGTCATTTTCAGGTATTAAGCCCTCAGATAGGCGGTTGTTTGGAAAACGTATATTTATGTAGAAAATGCATTAATACCGTGGATGGACTGCAAGTGTGTGTTGTGCGAGAAATAGAGTAACAACATGCACTATCATAACACAAACTAGTTTACATGTTATTACAAACTACTAACTGGTTACTGGACAAAAATGTATGAAACTAATCTGAAACAACTCACAATAGATGTTATGACAGACACAACGGTCATGAATCAATTCGGCTCAATGCAGGAAAATATAAACACAACCAAACTTTCATGAATGACTTGATCAGATTTATCATTTTAATATTTGCTCAAACAAACAATGACTTTTCTGTATTCTCATACGTCGCCCAGTTTATGTTTACATCTACCTTCAACGGTGCTCATAGATTTTACATTGTGTGAATATTGGACTCCTTAATTAGTAGTTTTAATTTGATTGGTATTTACTTAGATTCATTTTAGAAGGTGTTAAGTTTTCAAGATGTTAATGCAAATTTCAACCATGTTTCTTCAACTAAATGCATTCATCTTCTTCACATTTCATTAATGACATTGAAGCAATCAAAAACAACAGACAAACATTTTCATTTTTCAGCCATATTTTATTCACTTCAATAAATAGATGTATGTTGTACATTTGGTCAATCTCATTGTGTGCCCCTCTATATTTAAAAATGTTTGTATATGATGTATATGTTGATTCTATTAAGCTGGGGATCCCCGGGAACGAATGAACCGGTGTTGTAAGAAGCGGGCCCGCTGAACTTAACTGAGATCTGAGTACAAGAGAGGGGAGAGATGTGACTGGACCGGACATTCAGGACAGGACCATTGCCTGGAACTCTGCAAGAGAAAAGAGGAAAAGCTCCCATGAGGAACATTTCACTTGACAGTATCTGTGGATATATACATTGTAAACTGATAAGGTCTGGACACAAATCCTAACTATTGTTATAACTGTAGAACATGAATGATGCTTGATATTTTGAAGAATGTGGCACAACAAAAATTTAGGGGCACTTTTGACTTTTGGTTGTCAATGGTAACCAAGCCTTCATCCAAATATCCTTCTCTTGGTGCAACCAGACAAAGAAATGTGTACAGATTTAGAACAACTAAAGAGTAACTTCATCACTTTAAGACCATGGAGCCGTCATGAGAACTTATCATGTCAATGCACTTTTAGGAGCTTCACAAAACCATTGGAAAAAATAAATGGTATAACTACGACTATTTTTGCCGTTGGCTTAACTATTCCTTTAAATTATTTACTGGATACCTTCTAAAGAAATGTAACAACATTAACATCATTATCTTATGTGCAAATAAACAGATTCTACTGAAACTTCGGTGAACATTACCATCTGCTCCGATCTTTCCATCACTATCATCATCAGCTGTTGCCAGGAAAGCCTTAGTCTCTTTATCAGTCAGTACACGGGCACCGGCTGAGAACCGCTGTAAGAAAAACCTGAAAAAGAACATGAAAACTGCATCAACAACAACTGTCTTTAACATCTTTCACATTCAACAAAACCTATTCACCAATAATAAGCGTCTAATAATTCAGGAGCATAGACAAAAAAATGAAATAATCTTCTATAAAAGGATCAGTCGTGCCAGAATGGAAAAGTGCACTATTCACAAAGTCTGAACAGAAGTTCCTACTTGAGTTCCTCCTCCTCGATGAATCCACTGGCGTCGTTGTCCAGGATGTTAAAGATGTTCTTCACCTCCTGTGGGCTCTTCTTGGTCATGCCACACATCTGGAAGAACTTTTTAGGACTGAAGGAGTCAGGAGCTGTTGGATGTAACATTCGAGGTGAGACATATGTTCACAGCACTTGAATTATGGACGAAACTTGCAGAACTTTGAAATGCATTTCATTTACACGTTGAGATGCCGAAGAGGCAGAAAGCTGCTGATACAGGAGAGGCAGTGTCACTTACCTTGGCAGTCCTTGAGTGCGCTGTCGATGGCATCAGCGGATAGGATAGATGTGAGAGACATGGTGCTGAGGAGACAGGGTTTTAAATAATGAACTCATTTGAGCACGAGCTCCTCCGTATTATCACCAATGCACTATTCATTTGCATAAACAAATCAGATCGAGCTAGATTTAAATGCATCAAGACTGGACTAAACTAAAGATGATCTCTGAGTTTTGGTTTCTGTAAACCTGGCTACGGCCCCCATCCAAATAAATAAAACATATGGGAAAACACAAATGTGTTATTGCTGTTTTATGAGATTTGTATTTAATGATTTGTTCATGCAGTTTTCCTGTAAAACATACATCCAGTTCATTTATTTTAAATCGTTAAATGTACAAAAAAAACAAATTATTATGATTTGTATTGAAAAGAAAACACATGCATGCATGTTTAAACACATTTGGCATTAAAATCCATATTCTAAAAACTATTTTCTAAAACAGCATCAGAGAATAAAAGATCCCGGGGTGATCCGGTGGGAAAGCGCGTGCACTCACCTCAGTGATGTTCTCCTGGCAGGTGAATCAACAGAAGTAAGGCTGAGTGGTGACTGTGAGTCCGTCCAGGTGCGATTTATATAGATTTGAATGCAGTGACAATGGGCAATTCTTGAGTTACCTGCCTGTGGATCAAATTCTAACTGCCAGGCCCGAGCTCAAATTACTCACCTAACTAATTAACCTGTACTATTTATATCAGCTTGACTCATGTGTGTGTGTGTGTGTGTGTGTGTGTGTGTGTGTGTGTGTGTGTGTGTGTGTGTGTGTGTGTGTGTGTGTGTGTGTGTGTGTGTGTGTGTGTGTGTGTGTGTGTGTGTGTGGGCCAGCCCTCAGACATCTGTGACGCCCCGAATTAAGTCATAAATGCATTGCTGTCTACCTCCTGTCCAGGCGCATCATGGCCCTCCCATCCCGCATATCAGAATACAGACATCACAAAGCAACCCATGCCCTCATTGACATCCCGTCCCATCCCTCCTTTCAGAAGAGCTTGTATGTCACTCTTCACTAATTTTTTCCACCTGCTTTACATGAGGTCACTGTAAATGCCCCATTGTAATATTACATAACTACTAAAAGAGTTTGCATTGGCAGGTGAATACAGATTAGGAGACCCACTTGTGCACCCGGCTTCACGTTAACTTCCTTTTACGGCTTTTTCGAGATTAACGGAAAGTTCAGAAATCCTCTAATCTGGCCTGTAGATGATTTTTATATTGTCTCTCATTACTCTGTGAACAGATGGGCACCGTAATCCACTGCTCACCAGATGCAAAAATAATTCATGGGTATGGTCATGGACACCCGGCAGACAGAGACACCATCAGGACAGTTTATCCTTTCCCACCCTTCACAGGCAGGCGAACGCTGGGATATCATATTCTTTTTTCAAATGGTGCTGATTCAGGGATGCAAGGTCACCTTTTGGTCAGTGGCCTATCGCAGTGATTTAGCACGCTGTGATCACTGTTTAAAACGCATCTGCTAGATTAAAAACGGTAAAGGTTTCAATTTGTCATATCTTTAGTTTCAAGCGCAGGATTAAAACTGAGAGAGATTAATGTTGTGTTACCAAACTCCATCGTACAGTTCATTCAAGTTAGCCACTGAATAAAAGTCCGCAAACTTGAAGGACTGAATAGGATTGACGTTGATATTCCATTTTCTGCTTTCAAGGCCTAAATTAAATCAGAAAAGGTTTAGATACAACACTTTACAATCTTCAACTCACACATTTGTATTTTTATAGCTAATGCAGGACATGTCTGCACACTTGCGTTCCATCCTTCTGTTTTCCACTTAATGCAAAATTTGGAGGAAATACTAAATAATTTAATGAGAGGTCTTTGTGTTTGCTCTTTTTTTGTGTCACAGTTGAAAATTCTGTCTTCATTGACCTGCGTCGCTTTCTGATTTCTGCAGAACACAATAAAATCAAATGAACAACCGAACAGCAGTGGCACCGTTTCCCTTCTTTTTTTACAGCAATGCAAATAAAAAAAAATTTTCCACTTGCATTAGTTAGAAATTGGTGTTAACAATCAATTTAAACAGTTGCCAAACTGCAACCTTTAAGGTGAATCATATACTAATGCTGTATTATGGACGAATCATGGCTTTTGACATCAATAAACTGCACATCATGAGACTGCAAATGTGTATGATATCTTCCAAAACTACAGTAATCATCAAGTTTCTCATCAGCAAGGTCCGCACGCCTACAAGTGACCGTCAGCATTTTACATCGACATTTACATGTCCTGAGAACATCAGAATATACGAGCTTGGCACGGCACATGTGGGTCATGTAAATTGATTAGGATGAAACACCGATGTGACATGTTCTGGGATATTACATGTGTGGGATAACCCAACATGATGCTCACAGAAACCCAAGAACCCGGGGCTCGAGGACACCGGATACAGAGGTGCTACTTACCTGCAGCACTGGTGTCATGGGCTATGATGATACCTCATATCCTGTACGGTTACTGAGCAATCATTTATTCATTCACACTTGCCTATGTTGTATGCATGCACACAGTTACACCACACTGACCTCTAAGGTGTCGGTCTTCATGGGTTCAGATAGCAAACCCTTAAGTATGATGATGTACCATGGGGTTTGAATGGACAAAAATGTGTTGTTTAATCAAACAAACCGATTGTTGATAAATGTTGTTAACTGTGAACTTTTCTTTAAAAGCATGTGAACATGTTTAAAAACATATGTAATAAGAATAACAAACAATGCCTTCAGAGCCCCAGCATCTATGCCACTGTGACATAATGCCATCTTGTGGACAGGTGACAGTAAGTAGTGTCCAGTTTCATAAAGAGAATTCTCTATGTCTATTTACAGTGCACAAACAAATCCATACTTCTTAAGAATGAGTATCTGGCAACAAATATTCAATTCATATATGATTCATATAAATCAGCATCTTGATTTATAAACCAACGACATCTGTCAACAATTCACGACAGTATTTAGAATATTTTTGGGACAATTGTGATGGCTTTTCTATATTTATATTTATATCCATATTTGGGAAATGTTTTTCAGTGAAGAAATAGGAAAAGAAGTCGATTTTGAAAAAGAATCTTTATTCTTTTCTCATTGTTCGTTCCCGTAAAAGTGCATCAGATTTTACAGTAAGCAATATTCATATTTAAGACAGGAGACACAACCGCTACATTCACAGTCATTGTTTTTTTGACAGTGTGCTGCATGGGAGGAAACTTCTCATAAGCATCATGAGTATAAAAATGGTTTATAGGAAGTTGGAAATGGGAGGTCTTGGGCAAAGTGGTTCCGTCAGAGGTGTTGTTGGTCAGAAGCCATTTATGCCTTAACCAAGGCAGCAAACTCTGTAAGAGAGAAAAAAAACATTAAAAAGTGGGAAAAAGTTGAACAGGTCCTATAGATAACCTCAGTGTGATCTCTGTTGTTACTTATAAGAAACAAACACACCAAAGTCTGAGACTTTCGGGAAGCTCTATTCATCTTAATATTGAACGCAGTTGAAAGTGACTGACCATCAATGCCAATCTTGCCATCACCATCACTGTCTCCGGCCTTGAGGAAGACCTTGGTCTCAGCGTCAGTCAATGCCCTGGCACCAGCCTTGAAGTTCTGCAGGAACAGTCTGTCAAACACACAGTTTATCCACATGTTATACAGAATGTATGGATAACATAACGTAACATGTTATGCGCATCATGACACAAACATGCTAGTTTGGTAAATGCATACATTTTGTTGCTGTTTTTAGTAGCCTGGTTCCAACGCATTGACAGCAATAAAAGTGATCTGCTGTACTGTAAATATGATATCGTAATAAATATATTGTTGTACAATTTAAACTGATAGGCCTGGTGCTGATTTCCAGGCACCACGGACATGGGATATTTCCCATTTCAGTCCCGGAAGTAATGATTTAGTCATTTTGGGAGTATTTAGTATCATTTAACATTAATGTTATTTATGATTTATTAACATTAATACAAGAATTGATTTATTTTTTATTGAAAAAGCCCCATTCCAGAAATAATGTCCCGCTTGAGGTGTATAGCATATGGCCATATGATGATCGACAAAACATAGGACACAACTTGCATGGGAAGTCATGGTCTAGTGGTTAAAGAGATTGACCCCTAACCCTAGGGTCTTGGGTTCAAGCTCGGGCCGGTAATATCATGACTAAGGTGCCCTTGAGCAATGCAACGACCCCCAACTGCTCCCCGGGCGCTGCAGCATAAATGTCAGCCCACTGCTTTGTGTGTGTGTGTGTGTGTGTGTGTGTGTGTGTGTGTGTGTGTGTGTGTGTGTGTGTGTGTGTGTGTGTGTGTGTGTGTGTGTGTGTGTGTGTGTGTGTGTGTGTGTGTGTGTGTGTGTGCGTGCAGAATTCTGAGTATGGGTCACCATACCTGGCTGTGTGTCATGTCGCTTACTTAACTTGCGGCTAAGTCAGCTAAACAAACCCATACACAATGAGGATGACCCTGACACGAAACTTATGAATTAACATACATTACTTTTGAGATTTTTGTTTTATAAAGCCAGAAAGCCTTTATCATAAATCTATTGTTCTTTTTTGAATAATGTGAATTATTACTTGAGCTCGTCCTCCTCAATGAAGCCACTCTTGTCCTGATCAATGATTTCGAAAGCCTTCTTGACTTCATCAGAGGTTTTACTGGTCAGGCCGACCTTGGCAAAAAATGTCTTGTGGTTGAAGGAATCAGCGGCTGTGTGTGAAATATTTAAAGAGGTAAATAGACACCCGAGTTTGACAGAAGACGGTCAGTTAAACATGTAAATGCAGGTGTTAAATGACTCACCCTTGCATGCGTCCAATGCTGCAGTGATGTCAGCGTCGTTCAGGACTCCGGCGAATGCCATCTTTAGCTGAAGAATAAAACGTCACATTATTTGATCGTGTATAGATTATTGCGTTTAGCTCTGTGGCTCTCATTGTTTTCTACATCATTCAGTCTAGTCTTATTTCCTTTCTATGTATTATGCATGCATTGGATATTCCCATCATCTGAGCCCTTTCCGTCATGCAATTGTATGACCCATAAAAGTGTCACATGCGGATGTGAGCGAGGAGGATGTTAAATCCCAAAGGGCCCAGCGTTTGACCGTGAGGTCCTCTTTAAAATACATCACCATCCAAAGAGAGTCCGCCGCAGATTCACATTTAAAGTGCAAAAGTGTGCATGGTCCGGTTCAGCTTGATCCCATTTCTCCCGAATGAAACTTGAGTCGTCCATGGGTAGACTGTGTCCCAGTGCACACTCACCTCTGTTGTCTTTTGGTGCTGAAGGTAGTCTCAGAAGACTCGAGCTGTGAACCGCAGTGGTCTGCCGGCCCCCGATCTCTTCCTTATATACCTTCAGTGACTCTAAATATGAATCGTAATGTAACAGACACCCGCCAGACAAGAGGCCAGTTGACATGCGCCCAGCAGACACACTGTACTATTTTTATCTTCAAAAATGATGATGCTTAAAAGGTGTGTTTGAAAAAAGTCCATCATTGAATGCTAATAATACCCGCTGCTGATAGTGCATGGACGCGGCCATTTGGATGGAAAGACTTCTTGAAGAAACTTCAGGCAGATGGGACACTTTTACAGTCGGCTGTAAAGAGTTTTTGTTCTGGGTATGGGCTTTTGTGCCAATCCTGTTGTTGATATCAAAGTGTTTTATTGTGCGTGTATGTTGGGTCTTATTGATTTGAAAAGCTAAAGTTTGTAAGTTAAATTCTGAAATAGTCCTCGTGTTTCTTTCACTTTAGGATTTCACTGAAAACCAAGAACTGCTATCCTATTGGTTTTAAGGCGGCATGAGACATCTATTATATCACTGTGTTTAACGTGGTTAGAATCTGATTATTCACAGATATTTATGTCTATGTTGAAATAAATATTCTGGTTTTAAACATTTGAGAAAAGCCCGTTGGTTTAAAACAGCAGGTGGAGGCAGAGGGTTATTCTAAACTACTCTTTTACTCCAGCAGTCTGGATTACAACCGTGCTTGTATTTTTTCGATATTACGATATGTTACCGGTTTAATAACCATAGTTCGCAGCTTGACCGTCGCTTTAATAAAACCAAATCCCGCGACAAACGTTTAACAGGTTTCGGAGGACTAAACTTGGCCAGGGCTTTGTTCCGCCGCTCGATGAGCTATTCTGAGCATTTAGGAAGCTGCTGCGGGCTCTAATTGGGCATGCGAAAACTATCCGCTGCAAATCCCTTCCAGTGTATCTCAGCAAATCTCTGGGCCTTCCCTCGCCCCAACAGGTGCCAAGAGCGCCAACCTCCTACAGGACACCCCCAACTATCAATGCATTATAAGAGCCTTACAATGCATTGAAGATAATGAAGATAAAGAAGTTCGCTGAAACAACATATTACACCAAAACTAGATTTATTCCTTGTTTTCACTCTTCTCCATTAGTGCATTCAAGATTTTACATGTGCACAAGCCAATGGGCTTGAATGAACATCCAACTAACACAAGCAACAGCCTATCTAGACAGCCTACTCAACATTGAGTAAACTGACTAAATGTCATTCATAAATAAGACATATATATAAAAAAGGTAAGCTGAGAAAGGTGTGAGGTGTCGTGAGTTCTGGTTCCTTGTGTACGGAAGGGTCTTGGTCAGATGAACTTTTAAGCCTTAACAAGAGCAGCAAACTCTGTGAGACAAAGATGGGATTTACATTAGTCAAATTTCTGGGTTGCATTGTTGTAAAATCTATCAGAATTTCGATGTCGTCTTATTTTGCCAACAGCAATTTGCTTAAGATTTACTTGCTTTACTGTTAACTAAAAGGTTCTGAGCTGATTTGTAAAGACAGCAAGGCATTATTCTATGAGAAGGTTATCAAATTATTCTAAATACAGCCTAAAGATTGGCTAACCCCTTTTTTTGACTCAACGGGTTCAAAATAAAACAGAATTATGACATCTACTTAATGTATGTGCCAAATATTCTTTTATCATTTATTTACACCAATGTTATTTTAAACCTTGGCTTGACTGCAGAACAGAAAACAAGATATTTTGAAAAATGACCTAACAACATTGTTTTTTATCATTTAACTGTGTTCCACTAAAAAACAAGGTCATTTAAAGGTTGTGAATGACATAGGAATAAATATGAATAATTAAAAGCTGCAGTATTGTCTGATTTAGTCAAAAATAATTATAATTTATAACTATAATTATGATTTCATTATAAAGTGTATCACATCTGGACCGGTAATTATTGAAACCTAGCAGTATTCATAATCTGATTCGTACCTTCAGCTCCAATTTTGCCATCACCATCACTGTCACCAGCAGAAAGGAAGGCCTTGGTCTCTTTGTCGGTCAGGACTCTGGCATTAGCCTTGAAGTTCTGCAGGAACAGCCTGTAGGACAAGACATGTGACTTAGTTTAGCTTAGTTTAACCATCAAGTGCCTTAACTTTTCATTTCTGAAAACTATGAGTCTTACTTCAGCTCCTCCTCCTCAATGAAGCCGCTGTTGTCCTGGTCAATGATGCCAAAAGCCTTCTTGACATCATCGGAAGACTTGGCGGAAAGGCCGACCTTGGCGAAGAAGGCCTTGTAGTCGAAGGAGTCAGCAGCTGCGTGGAGAGGGGGTTTGTGAAACAATGTAACTTACAAAATACATGTTACAAAAGAAAACAAATAAAGAACATTTAAATCAATACAAAAGAATATTAAATGTGTACATTCTTTATTCTTTTATATTTCTATTTGAATGGTTTGTGGTATAACATCGCAGAAAATGTCAAATGCAATCCTATTTGTTGAGCTTTAAACTCAAACTTTGGCTTGGTCAATTTCTTTTTTGGCAACTGGCTTTTTTCCACATACGGAGAGTTATTAAAAGTATTGAAAAATTAAACCTTCCATTAGAAGTAATGGAAAATGGTTAATGTTTTGAAATCCATCTATCCTGTGACGTCGAGTTTCTTACATTTGTTATATCTTCACAACAATCATTATTTTGAATATTGTGATTGTGAGTATTTGATAAATTCCTGGACGGATTAAATAATTTCAATAAGTTCAATATTTCATTATTTTCTAAAAGCCAAATCCTTTGAATGTTGTTTCAAAGCATTATAATGTTCTAATATTTTCCAATTGACTACATCAACATTTGGTCTTTTGTTTGTTGCGTACTTTTTTTTAATATTCTATATTACAAGTATGAATACATTCAAGAGATAAAATTCGAAATGTCATTTTGACATATGTTCAGATGTACTTCTGACCTATTGTGTGTATTATGATATAAATCTTTTGATCGCAAATGAAAGTTGTATTTGTCTTACCCTGGCAGGCAGCGAGAGCTGCGTCCACATCAGCGGCAGCGAGCATAGCAGCAACGGCCATCTTTACTGGTTCTGATAAAGCTGCAAAACATCAAGAAGACCCTCAATGATCTCTATTCATGCCATCTTAATATACACAAGAGAAGCACACATCAAAATCTGCATTTCCTCTGGAGTGTTTAAACGCCTTTAAAAAATCTTTCACCCATCACAGAATGAGCTCTCTGAACTATTGCTCTGACACATCTCATCTACACTTAACGGTTTCATCATACAGATGAGAGATGGCTCCACTCGGGCAATCGTACAGTAAAGCTCAGATCCCTCACGTTCTACTCAAACAGCTAGTTATCCTCAGCAGTAGATCATGAACAAGTACTTTCCAAGGTCTCCGGTCTTTAGTGCCGACCCAAAGCATGGCCTCCATCCCCAATAAAACAAATTCCAAAGTGTGCTCTGATGATGTTCAACAGCAGAGAAGACCCATCATAAAGAGTAAGCAAGATCCAGACTCACCTTGTGCTTGTCAAAGGCGAGTGAAAACCAAAGGAGTTAGTCGAGGTGTGACCAACCCTTGCCAGGGACCCTGCTTATATACCCTCAGTCTCACCATTTACAGGAATTTGATGCTCAGTAACAGATACTGGGCCTAGGTTAGGTCGAAAAAATGTGTCCAGTAGTCAAGTTGGGCTATTTTTAGGGGCACAAACGATGTTCAGAACCATGTGTGGGACCCTATAGACATCTCATAAGCCCCCCCAGCTGGGGTGAAGCCTACATCCATTCACAACGTTTCATGCCGCTCAACATTTTGGCAGTTCTTCATGTATTCGCGCCCATTCCCTCTTCCTTGAACACCTCAAGATTTAATTTGTGATAAACATGTTGTACAGATGTATTGCTGATGTATGTCTGATTGACTGGATCGTGTTCCAGTTTCTTTTAGAAACGTCGCACGCCGAGCTGAAGTGCAATATGTGCCCCGAAGCCATAAATCATGTCATGAAGTTATAAGAATAATTCCCACACAAAAAGATTAGTAATTGACTGTGATCACACATCTTTTGACAATATTAATGGTGTTTGTGAATTATTATAGACTTTACATGACTGCAAATGTCACGGTAAGATTTTGGAAAAAAATATCATAGAGGTTTATAAAAGTTGTTACTTTACACTATAAATAATCATTAAAAATATACTATTAACAGATTCTTTTCACATTTTTGCTGTCACACCATAGGACAAATGTCATATACACAACTATTAAACACATGAAGCTCTTTACGATTCCATTCAATCAAGAATGCAAAAGCCTCTATTCTTTAAGTTTTGTTGCTTTCCTTTTTGTGTGTGTGTGTGTTTTTTTTGTATTGTTTTTGTTCTTTCACACAAAAGACCACACAAAGTAATGGTTGTTAGAAGTACATGATTTTTATTAAGCAGTCTAAGATTCTAAAATCATGAGTTACCTAAGCAAATTTAGATTTAACCCCAAACCAGAATTAAATGGTCCCAACAATTACTTCTTTATGCAGGCCTTTTAAAATCAACACACGGATTATATACGCAAATGAAATGAGAGAGAGGCGTGAATTGAATCCGTCTGGAAGTTGCTGCCACGCTTTCATTTCAGCAAGGCGCAGAATTCTGTGAAAGAGAGAAAATTCAGACTTTATTCATCTTCTCAGAGAATATCTGGGACCTCCATTTACAGACGTGTTAAATTGACTTGGGGGGATAGGATTCCCATCAGAGAATTCCTAGTCTTTCAAGGCAATCAGTATGTCTATGTGTGTTTAAATGACTTGAATTGGTTTTGATCTCATATGTGCATCTGATTGATCCCGCAGGATCAAGAGGATCTAGACAGTTAAGGAGCGGCCCTGTTGTTTCTATAGGTGTACAGCCCCTGGGGCCTATCGTAATGGGCCTTGAGCGGATTCGGCTTTACCTTCCATCCCAATTTTGCCATCTCCATCACAATCTCCAGCTGCCAAGAGAGTGTTGGTCTCTGCCTCGGTGAGCTCCCGGGCTGATGAGCAGAAGTTCTGGAGGAAGCGCCTGGAGACACAATCAAAGAACAAATACAGATCATCAGAAGGACTTTCACAATGTTCTTTCACAGTACGTCATGTCTCACAACAGTAAGATAAATGATGTTGACTGAACACAAAAATGACAATTGGCACGAAAGGTTCGGAGGATGTTTTACTTCAACTCCTCTTTTTCAATATATCCGCTCTTGTCTTGGTCCAGAGTCTTGAAAACCTTCTCGCCTTCTGAGCCGGATTTACCCATCAGCCCAACTTGTTCAAAGAACGACTTGTAGTTGAAACTTCCAGGAGCTGAAAGGCAGTAAAATAAAGAGATTTAACTTACTTGAAACTGATTTGAAGCATAGAAAATGACTAAATAACCTATAGTCAATCTGAGTATTTTCAGGAGAAAGTCTGCCTAACAATAAAAATTCTATCATCATTCGCTCATCTGCAGTATGAGTTGTTCCATAACTTTTCTGTATTCTGATGAACACACAAACCTAATATTATATTATATTTAGAATGGCTGTAACAGTGAGAGCACTTGTACCTAATTGAGCACCAAAGTGAAAAAAAATGGTTTTTCTGTTAAACACAAAACGAGATATTTTGAAAAATGCAGGACAGCAAGAATATCTGGGGTACTTCTGTTTTTATTTGTCCTACTCTGGCTGTCAATAGGGTCAAAGTGCTTTCACTGTTACAAAGAGAGTTGTTCTCTGTGTTCTCAACCCAACAAATAAATGAAAAACAGATTTGAAACAGATTTGTATAGATGCAGCAGTTGCAAAACGTATAGTTTTTAAACTAACCAATAACACCAATATTTGCATTTGTCCAGATAAAGTGATTGTGTGTTCATGCAGCATTGGACGTCATATTTTGGAAAGGATAATTAAGCACGATTGCAGTGGAAATTTGCATGACTGGTGCGCGTGCGTGTGCGTGTGTGTGTGTGTGTGTGTGTGTGTGTGTGTGTGTGTGTGTGGTCTTGGATGCTCAGCACAAACACATTGGTATCCTGGTGGCAACTGTTCCCTAGCCCCCTGGCTGCCTGGATACCTGGATCTACCCATTCCCAATGAGCAGGCCTGTGGGATCTCCCTGTGTGTGCAGCTGGAACTCATGAAGCTACAAATGTGTCTGTGCTGTTACTGACAATTGCACAATTGTGCTGTGTGGATGTGTCAGTGTGTGTGTGTGTGTGTGTGTGTGTGTGTGTGTGGGTGTGTCACTGAGTGTGTCTGTGTGTGTGTGTGTGTGTGTGTGTGTGTGTGTGTGTGTGTGTGTGTGTGTGTGTGTGTGTGTGTGTGTGGGTGTGTCACTGAGTGTGTCTGTCTGTGTGTGTGTGTGTGTGTGTGTGTGTGTGTGTGTGTGTGTGTGTGTGCGTGCGTTTGTGTGTGTGTGTGTGTGTGTGTGTGTGTGTGTGTGTGTGTGTGTGTGTGTCAGCCTAAACTCACACTGACAAGCCTGGATAGCGGCTGAGATGTGGTCCTGCTTCAGAAGTCCTGCCAACGCCATGATCTTAAAAAACGAGTCTTCGATCAAACTGTAAAAGTACAAAAAGTATATGAGTACTGTATTGTACATGTATTGTCCCTCACTCCTTGCCTTATTTAAGTTTAGTGTCAACAAACAATTGAAAACACAGTTCAGAACATACACACAAAAATATCATACAAATCGTGCAAATAAATTATTATACTTAAAAAAAAAAAACATACAAAATACAGCTCCTCAATAGACAACCATCCAAAAATCATCAAGTAAAACTTCATTTCAATAGACATGAATCCCAATATATCGGAAACAACACCATAAAGCAAGTTTAAGAGATCAGATGATAGAAAGCAGGGACTGACCTTCTGGATGGGTGGTAAAGGTGATGTGGATCTACTGGAACAAAGAAAACCCAGATAGCCTCTCCTTCAGTTCTGCGGTAGAAAGTGAACCAAGACCGTGAGGTTCGTGCCCTTAAAACCAAGAAGGTCTTCCTTACAATGAAACACCTCCCTCCTCATTAGCTAATCTGAACAGGTAATTTCTAATAGCTATTGGTCTGAAAGGATGAGATTTTTGCATATACTCTTGAAGGAATCAGCTGAGCTCGTAGGTCATTGGCTCTCAGGTGCCACTGGGACATACAATGATGCTGCAGGATGCAAACAGCAGACTGCCTTTGTTCTGCATTGTAAAGCCGAGATAAAATATCTCAATAACTCATAGCATCAGGATAAAGTGTGTTAAACTGAAAGAGATCTTGCCTTTGAGATAATACTTTTGTTTGCTAAGATTGTCCTCACTTTTTATGTTCTTTCACAACTACCACTTCTGGATTCTCCATGAGAATGGGCCTAAATGTGAAATATTAATGTAACAACGACACACACATATTTAAATAAATATTGCATGACAGAACAAACTCAAACTAGATATGGAATTTCCCAATAATGTATGTCAACACACATGTATTGTACATGTGATATATTGCACTCTGCTGATGAACCTTGTCATAATTGAATCAGTTGTTAATAAACTTGAATGTGGTTCCGCTCGTGATGAAAAGCAATACGTACATACTGTAAGACAATAAACATAAACATATGTGTTTAGTTTGAATGTGAATCAGAAAATAAAAGAAAAGACGTCCAAAAAGATGATTTGGTAACCAATCAAATGAACAATCTGTGGTATTATGTTAATTTATTGTGCATGAGATTTTCTGATCTCTGTTGAAACAGAGTTCACGCTACATTATTTTGTCTACTGTCAATAAACTAATAGTGATCTACTGAAATCTAGGGCTGATGGATCATAACAGAAATTATGATCACAAAAATTTCACCCAATGTCACGATCACGATTATTGAACACAGTTGCTCTGACACTGGAAAAATATATTAAAAAATAAAAAAAGATTCAAAAGATTCAATACATTTAAATAACATTCTAATCATAAATTATTAATAAATTCATAAATATTTTGTCGATTTGTCGATTTTTTATTTATAGCATTTTGGATTTTAAAGTAAAAGAAATTGACAGATGTATGAGATAATCCTTGCAATGTAGCACAATAATTGTTTTACTTTGATTATTTTGTTTCTTTATGATTGTTGGAAGCTGAAATGTATAGAAAACCCAACTGCCTCCTGAAATGTACTGAAGCTGCTTTGCCAAAGGTGTGTCTGGAAATATAATATAAGATGATTATAACATTTTCAGACCTTAGATATTATAACATATTATTTCGTAATCGTAAAAATCTTAAAAGTGTAAAAATAATTCTTAAGACGATGCTTAATTGTTTGAAATGTTGTTGATATAATTATATTTGTGATTTATTTCATTAGAAAAGTAAAATAAAAACAATATAAAAAAGATGAAAAGCACACAATATATGATTACATGAAATAGATGTGATTCTTAAATGAGAGAAAACATTTATCGTTAGTCATATAATTAGAATAATATTCTGTTCTAGCGAAAACATATTTTACTCATCTCAAAGATACAAAATATTAGTTTTGATTTACTTAAAAAATAATGTGCCAGTTTATCTTTAGCATCATATTTAAGAATAAATGAAACTCAGCATATTCATTTATTGTAGGAAGAATATAAAAGAATATTAATGATCAAAATACAAACTTTAATTATTAGAATAAACTTTAATTATTAGAATAAACTTTAATTATTAGAATAAACTTTAATTATTAGGATAAACTTTAATTATTAGAATAAAACTTTAATTATTAAAATAAACTTTAATATATAGAATAAACTTTAATATTTAGAATAAACTTTAAATATTAGAATAAACTTTAATATTTAGAATAAACTTTAATTATTAGAATAAACTTTAATATTTAGAATAAACTTTAATTATTAGAATAAACTTTAATTATTAGAATAAATTTAAGTTATTATAATAAACTTTAATTATGAGGATAAACTTTAATATTTAGAATAAACTTTAATTATTAGGATAAACTTTCATATTTAGAATAAACTTTAATTATTAGGATAAACTTTAATTATTAGAATAAACTTTAATATTTAGAATAAACTTTAATTATCAGAATAAACTTTAATATTTAGAATAAACTTAAACTATTAGAATAAACTTAATGATTAGAATAAACTTTATTTATTACAATAAACTTTAATATTTAGAATAAACTTTAACTATTGGAATAAAATTTAATTATCAGAATAAACTTTAATATTTAGAATAAACTTTAACTATTAGAATAAAATTTAATTATCAGAATAAACTTTAACTATTAGAATAAAATTTTTTTATTAGAATAAAATTTTATATTTAGAATAAACTTTAACTATTAGAATAAAATTTAACTATTAGAATAAACTTTAATATTTAGAATAAACTTTAACTATTAGAATAAAATTTAATTATTAGAATAAATTTTAATATTTAGAATAAACGTTAACTATTAGAATAAACTTTAATTATTAGAATAAACGTTAATATTTACAATAAACTTTAACTATTAGAATAAACTTTAATTATTAGAATAAACTTTAATTATTAGAATAAACTTTAACTATTAGAATAAACTTTAATTATTGAAAAAACTTTAATTATTAGAATAAACTTTAATATTTAGAATAAACTTTAATTATTAGAATAAACTTTAATTATTAGAATAAACTTTAAAATTTAGAATAAACTTTAATTATTAGGATTAAACTTACATCTCTCTCTCTATATATAGATGACCAGAGAGGAAGGAAAATTTCCTGATATATCATGATATTATGATATTTAATCACATTATGATATTTAATCACATTATGATATTTAAATCACATTATGATATTTAAATCACATTATGATATTTAAATCACATTATGATATTTAATCACATTATAATATTTAAATCACATTATGATATTTAATCACATTATGATATTTTAATCACATTATGATATTTTAATCGCATTATGATAATTTAATCACATTATGATATTTAATCACATTATGATATTTAAATCACATTATGATATTTAATCACATTATGATATTTTAATCACATTATGATATTTAAATCACATTATGATATTTAAATCACATTATGATATCTAAATCACATTATGATATTTGAATCACATTATGATATTTTAATCACATTGTGATATTTAATCACATTATGATATTTAATCACATTATGATATTTAATCACATTATGATATTTTAATCACATTATGATATTTTATCACATTATGATATTTAATCACATTATGATATTTAATCACATTATGATATTTAATCACATTATGATATTTTAATCACATTATGATATTTAATCACATTATGATATTTTAATCACATTATGATATTTAATCACATTATGATATTTAATCACATTATGATATTTAATCACATTATGATATTTTAATCACATTATGATATTTAATCACATTATGATATTTAATCACATTATGATATTTTATCACATTATGATATTTTAATCACATTATGATATTTTAATCACATTATGATATTTAATCACATTATGATATTTAAATCACATTATGATATTTAATCACATTATGATATTTAAATCACATTATGATATTTAATCACATTATGATATTTAATCACATTATGATATTTAATCACATTATGATATTTAATCACATTATGATATTTTAATCACATTATGATATTTAATCACATTATGATATTTAATCACATTATGATATTTTAATCACATTATGATATTTAATCACATTATGATATTTAAGTCACATTATGATATTTTAATCACATTATGATATTTAATCACATTGTGATATTTAATCACATTGTGATATTTAATCACATTGTGATATTTAATCACATTGTGATATTTAATCACATTGTGATATTTAATCACATTGTGATATTTAATCACATTATGATATTTAATCACATTATGATATTTAATCACATTATGATATTTAATCACATTATGATATTTAAATCACATTATGATATTTAATCACATTATGATATTTTAATCACATTATGATATTTAATCACATTATGATATTTAATCACATTATGATATTTTAATCACATTATGATATTTAATCACATTATGATATTTAATCACATTATGATATTTAAATCACATTATGATATTTAATCACATTATGATATTTAATCACATTATGATATTTTAATCACATTATGATATTTAATCACACATTATGATATTTTAATCACATTATGATATTTAAATCACATTATGATATTTAATCACATTATGATATTTAAATCACATTATGATATTTAATCACATTATGATATTTAATCACATTATGATATTTAAATCACATTATGATATTTAATCACATTATGATATTTAATCACATTATGATATTTAAATCACATTATGATATTTAATCACATTATGATATTTAATCACATTATGATATTTAATCACATTATGATATTTAATCACATTATGATATTTAATCACATTATGATATTTAATCACATTATGATATTTTAATCACATTATGATATTTAATCACATTATGATATTTAATCACATTATGATATTTAATCACATTATGATATTTTAATCACATTATGATATTTAATCACACATTATGATATTTTAATCACATTATGATATTTAAATCACATTATGATATTTAATCACATTATGATATTTAAATCACATTATGATATTTAATCACATTATGATATTTAATCACATTATGATATTTAATCACATTATGATATTTAAATCACATTATGATATTTAATCACATTATGATATTTAAATCACATTATGATATTTAATCACATTATGATATTTAATCACATTATGATATTTAATCACATTATGATATTTAATCACATTATGATATTTAATCACATTATGATATTTTAATCACATTATGATATTTAAATCACATTATGATATTTAATCACATTATGATATTTTAATCACATTATGATATTTAATCACATTATGATATTTAAATCACATTATGATATTTAATCACATTATGATATTTAATCACATTATGATATTTAATCACATTATGATATTTAATCACATTATGATATTTTAATCACATTATGATATTTAATCACATTATGATATTTTAATCACATTATGATATTTAATCACATTATGATATTTAATCACATTATGATATTTAATCACATTATGATATTTAATCACATTATGATATTTTAATCACATTATGATATTTAATCACATTATGATATTTAAGTCACATTATGATATTTTAATCACATTATGATATTTAAATCACATTATGATATTTAATCACATTATGATATTTAATCACATTATGATATTTAATCACATTATGATATTTAATCACATTATGATATTTAAATCACATTATGATATTTAATCACATTATGATATTTAATCACATTATGATATTTAATCACATTATGATATTTAATCACATTATGATATTTAAATCACATTATGATATTTAATCACATTATGATATTTAATCACATTATGATATTTTAATCACATTATGATATTTAATCACATTATGATATTTAATCACATTATGATATTTAAATCACATTATGATATTTAATCACATTATGATATTTAATCACATTATGATATTTTAATCACATTATGATATTTTAATCACATTATGATATTTTAATCACATTATGATATTTAATCACATTATGATATTTAATCACATTATGATATTTTAATCACATTATGATATTTTAATCACATTATGATATTTAATCACATTATGATATTTAATCACATTATGATATTTTAATCACATTATGATATTTATATCACATTATGATATTTATATCACATTATGATATTTAATCACATTATTATATTTTAACCCAATGAAGAAGAGAAGCTCCGTCACTTCCGGCCGCACGTTCAGTGACGTGACTCGTGACGTCAGTAAACATGGCGCTGGGACGGAAAGGTGAAGCCGGAGCTCTGTGTTTACATCGCTTTTGATTCCTCCGTCACACTTCGAGCTTTACAATGACGTCTATCGACACCAGGACGCGTTTAATCGCCCTATAGGGCAAGTGAACACCCGAGAGAGTTCAAAACTATGACAAATCACAGCCAATAAGACGCCGGAAGTGGTTAGCATTAGCTTAGCTTCGCGAACGTCACTAGACTGTCGTGTCAGGTAAAGCCGATGCGCACACATACGTCACACAGTGTGAATAATGCGCGTGTGACCTCGCTGCTGTGGAAATAAAGTCGCGTGCAGAGATAAATGAGAGTTTGTGTCGAGTTTAAACGCGCTTTATATGTAGCGGATTAGCCGCCTGACTGAGGATGGAGTCTCTGCGAGGGGGGGTGTGTGTGTGTTTACTGGCCTTCACCAAACACACACACACTGCTCCTGTCACACACTCAGGTGAGATAACACACACACACACACACACACACACTGCTCCTGTCACACACTCAGGTGAGATAACACAACACACACACACACACACACACACACACACACACACACTGCTCCTGTCACACACTCAGGTGAGATAACACAACACACACACACACACACACACACACACACACACACACACACACACTGCTCCTGTCACACACTCAGGTGAGATAACACACACACACACACACACACACACACACACTGCTCCTGTCACACACTCAGGTGAGATAACACACACACACACACACACACACACACACACTGCTCCTGTCACACACTCAGGTGAGATAACACAACACACACACACACACACACACACACACACACACACACTGCTCCTGTCACACACTCAGGTGAGATAACACACACACACACACACACACACACACACACACACACACACACACACTGCTCCTGTCACACACTCAGGTGAGATAACACAACACACACACACACACACACACACACACACACACACACACACACACTGCTCCTGTCACACACTCAGGTGAGATAACACACACACACACACACACACACACACACACACACACACTGCTCCTGTCACACACTCAGGTGAGATAACACACACACACACACACACACACACACTGCTCCTGTCACACACTCAGGTGAGATAACACACACACACACACACACACACACTGCTCCAGTCACACACTCAGGTGAGATAACACACACACACACACACACACACACACTGCTCCTGTCACACACTCAGGTGAGATAACACACACACACACACACACACACACACACACACACTGCTCCTGTCACACACTCAGGTGAGATAACACAACACACACACACACACACACACACACACACACACACACACACACACACACACTGCTCCTGTCACACACTCAGGTGAGATAACACAACACACACACACACACACACACACACACACACACACACACACACACACTGCTCCTGTCACACACTCAGGTGAGATAACACACACACACACACACACACACACACACACACACTGCTCCTGTCACACACTCAGGTGAGATAACACACACACACACACACACACACACACACACACACACACACACACACACACACACACACACACACACACTGCTCCTGTCACACACTCAGGTGAGATAACACACACACACACACTGCTCCTGTCACACACTCAGGTGAGATAACACACACACACACACACACACACACACTGCTCCTGTCACACACTCAGGTGAGATAACACACACACACACACACACACACACACACACACACACACACACACACACACACACACACACACACACACACACACACACACACACACACTGCTCCTGTCACACACTCAGGTGAGATAATACAACACACACAGACACACACACACACACACACACACACTGCTCCTGTCACACACTCAGGTGAGATAACACACACACACACACACACACACACACTGCTCCTGTCACACACTCAGGTGAGATAACACAACACACACACACACACACACACACACACACACACACACACACACACACACACACACACACACACACTGCTCCTGTCACACACTCAGGTGAGATAACACAACACACACACACACACACACACACACACACTGCTCCTGTCACACACTCAGGTGAGATAACACAACACACACACACACACACACACACACACACACACACTGCGCCTGTCACACACTCAGGTGAGATATCACAACACAACACACACACACACACACACACACATACACACACACACACACACACACACACACACACTGCTCCTGTCACACACTCAGGTGAGATAACACAACACACACACACACACACACACACACACTGCGCCTGTCACACACTCAGGTAAGATAACACAACACAACACACACACACACACACACACACACACACACACACACACACACACACACACACACACACACACACACACACACACACACACACACACACACACACACACACACACACACACTTGCTCCTGACACTGCTCCTGTCACACACTCAGGTGAGATAACACAACAAACACACACAAACTGCTTTCAATCAGGTCCTCTGTGGCATACTGACATGCATTCTGCATATGTCATCATCATGTGAATGCAGTGATTATTGTCATCACTGGTGACAGATGTGATGATGTCAGAGATGTGGGCGTGGTTTCTCATCACATGCAGTAAAACCTCATAAACACAAACACTCCACATCTAATCAGAGGTAAATGAGTGACTACATCCCATCATCTCACTGTTCATCATTGTCATGTGATGACTTTATTAAGAGCAACATCAAGGTCTTCACTAAACTAATCTGTAAGTATTTCCTCATCATCAGCTGTCAGAGATGAAGTCCCCACTAATAGTGACGTGGATGCCAAATGATACAGTTACAGCATCCAATAATAACAATGTGTATTGGCTTGACCCGCAGCCATGAGAACAGATGGGAAGTTCTGGGCGGTGTAAATATAATCCTTATTTATAGATTTGATGTGTCATTACATCTGACATTCACTCACATTTCATTGGTTTGGTGTGATTTGTTATGATTAGACATTGAAAATAGAAATATTAACAGACATTATAATATACATTAATGTGTAATAAGATTATGGTTCATTTTGGATCTCCAGTTTGAACATTTTTAATTTCTGCATCTTGGCTGTGTTTGCAACCGCACAATAAAGATGAAATAAAAGGCGTTCATGGCCGACTTGACCGTGTTTCAGCTTTTTCAAGTTCTCAACAGACTATCAGAAATGAAAGTGAGCAAGCGTTCTTTAGAAACGCCCTTGAATGATTGTTTATGAAGTAATCATACACGCAAGATCTTTATTGCTGAATGTCAATTGGGCTGCTGTTGTGTCATACAGACATATTCCACAAGCAAACTTTCATTGTAAAGAACATTTAGCCATAGAAATGTGTGACATTGAAAGTGAAGTGGTGGAGATCCGAGTCGTGTCTTTCAAACATTCACTCAGTGTTTTTTCAGCAATTTATGGGAGCTACAATATATGGGAGAAACTGACAATTATATTTTATTTTTAAGTTTACCTTTAACTATTTATATAACCTCTTACTGCATAAAGCGATCATAGGTCGTAAAATAAAACAGATTAATTATAATCTCAGGAACAATGTTTACAGCAGGAGATTGAAAGTCACACAGTTTTTTTATTGTTATAAGTGGTGAATGTGTGCTTTGATGCTTGTGGCGGTGGTGCTTAAAGAGGATAAATTTGGTGTAATCTTTTTGCCCCACATAGCATTTTTCTAATGTAGCAGGAAGTCATCAGTCATTTATATTTGTAGTCCATTTTCCATGGATGTTAAGTGTGTTTATTTCCAAACACTTTAGAATTTCTTATAACCAGAAAGCAAAGTTCAAGTTCTACATGATTTATAGCTCCGATTAATGTGCAGAGTGAGACATGAAAGTGATCCCAACTGTTAATTTATCGGTTTAAGGTCTATTAATAGGGATGAACTAAATATTTTGGCTGCTGAATAACGTTTCTGTTTTTGTTTTAAGGAGACAATAAACAAAAACTGTATTTACTGTAACTACAGAAGTTATTGATATAGAGCTTAGTCCCATTCTTGTAGGCGGTCGCTGATGAGATATTCACACATTTGACCCACACATCAATTTTGTGTTTTGTGTCAAAATTCAAAATTTAAATACTAGGCCTACTCAAAATTCTGAATTTAATTTGCCAAAAAAATCCTATTTGGAGGTTAATGCCACATATTTGTTTACATTATTATAGATAAGTCCAGTTTGAATAAAACTGCATAGCCTAAAAGTAATGACTTTAAGCCCTTACTTAGTCTCAGGTGATTCACGGGAGTGTTAGTTTTTACTTGTTTAACTTTCATCACATGACATGATGTTGTTGATTTACTCGAGTCAAGTGATAAGTAATGTAAGGCTCGCTCAACTCTGTTTTCCCCATATTGACATTGCATGTGTTTAGCATACTCCATTGTTATCTTTGTCCAGCTTTTAATTTTTACTTTCATTGTCTGGTTTCATTAAGGGAGCACACTTTAGCCTCTAAATATCTAAATCTTTATTTAAATGTGCCATACTGGGCCTTTACTTGTTATATGCATTAGTAATGTAGACATTTGATTTAAACAAAGTTTTCCAGCTGAGCCTTGACAATTTAACTAACCCGTGGAGATCATCTACTCGCGTCAACACCTGTCAGGTTTCTCCGGGACTTTCTTGCAAATTTTTTGATAGAATACTTATCAATTAGATCCATGATACTAAATTTCTCCACCAACACTGATAGCGGACTATATAGAGTTGATTTAGTAGTTATATTACTTTTCATTAATTTGATAAAACTTGACTTTAATGTTATTTATTAATACTTCACGTCATTCATATGTTATGCACCTCCACACACCGTACACTCACTTTGATAATGCTGGTGCTGCTATGGCGCTATTTTGTGGCTTAATATAACAAAGCAGAGTGTTTTTTATACACTGTTTTGTATGAGAAAATGTTCCATCTATTCTATGGTCACGTTACACATGTTAATATGACAGACAGATGGTTGTGACCAACTTTCCACAGTTTTGCATCATTCTTTGCTTATGGTTGTTTTGTTTATGGTTTTCATGAAGTGTGGTTTTTATTTCATGCCTTATACGTGATATCAAATTTTACACACTAGGAATTGTCCCTCCCGTGATGTTGTTTCAGGTTTGTCTTATTTGAGTGGGGCATGTCTCCACTGGTTGCTTAGCAATAGGTACTATGTGTATGTCCCCGAGCTTTCTGAGTAATTGGACGGGGCTTGGCTAGATCGTTAGCCTTTTCTTCTATACTCTCACAACAGGGTCACGATGGATAATAGCACTCAGAAAGAGGGGTGTCATAATATATTGTTGTTTTCAATATTGTGCGACGGATAAAATCTTTATTGCAGTTGTTTAAGAATATGATGATCAGTTTAATCATATAACCTGAGCTGCCAATACGTGACCTTCATCAGCATGTAATGTTTAATATTGTGTGCTTAAATATGTTTTTACTGCTTTCAGAAGGCCGTGAATTAAGTTTAATTTATAACAGGGACTGGAGATTATGCCATGCACCGTTGAAACACATTCACAACAGTTAATTGTGCAAGACAAACTACTGTGTTAGCAACACACCAAACACTCGCACACACCCATAGACGTAAATCACTTCTCATCTGATCTCAGATCTGTGTTACCTACCCTTCCTGACAGAGTTTTTGTTCCCCGCTGCCAATTATACCGGCCGCTGTTGTAAACCCCAGAGAGTTTGTTTTGTTTTGATGAGTGGAATGGAGAGCAGTGTTAATGGTGGTGTGGTGACAGAACAGGTGCTGGTACACATCCCACCTTTCAACACTGATATCTAAACTGTTGTCTAAACCATCCAAAGCACATTGTTCAACAAGTGGGTTTGATTCAGGCTGCTGAGAGAAGAGAATCCTCTTATCCCTTAAAGGACGATGAGTGTCACGTTTTTTATTGTTGATCTATTGTCTGTTTTTATAGAATATTTGGATAAAATACTGGAAAATACTGTGTTATTTTATAGTGAGTGCAAACATCTGCTTAAAAACGACAGAAATATGCTTGCCTGTGAAAACTAGTCTTAATTTGGAAAATGTAACTCTGAGAATCTGAGCGGATATCAGCCCTTAATTTCACTATAATTTTACTCATTATAGTATTACTTTGTGATTATTAAAGATATATGGCCTAATGAGAAGTCTTGGGAAGTCATGGCCTTGGTTCGAGAGTTTGACTTCTGACCCTAGGGTTGTGGGTCACACATACCTGGCTGTATTCCACATCACTGTATAATTCTTAAACGTGCAATGTGTTATTACTTTTGTATTGATTACATTATATAATGAAGCGTAATGATGGGTTTATTTTCTTGGTATTGGCTATTTCTAGCTACATGCAGCATGGGTCTCATAGCAAGGAATTCGCCGCCATGTTCCTACTGTTGCCCTAAACGGACAAACTGCTCTACACAACACACATTATAAATATATTAATGCAACTTCTTTAGCAAAAAAGTGAAAAATCTTTTTCCCATAATAGCTTCTGTAGTGTTTCCATTAGATGCATCCAAAATCTACACACTGGACCTTTAAAATCTATTTAAGATCTATATCACGGCTTGCTGTTTTCACTATGTAGAATGGTTTTATGTAGCAAGTCACAAAAAAATTTATCTGGGTTTTCCGAGGCAGGTTCACATATGATATGTTGAAGGTATACTAATCCAGACAAGCTTAATAGGACAGTTGAAAAATTTGTAATGTCATCACATCACACATTCTTTCAAACCTTTTTGACCTTCAAGAAGATATTTTGAAGAATGTTCTGAGCCAAATACAAAACCAAGTCAGCAGGTGCAACCATTGTACAATGAGTCACTGTTTCTTTGTGAAGTTTGGTTCCCAGTAGCTATGACACCACTGCCAGTCTACATGAAGTGGATCTTTTAGACTCCAGTAGATTGAAACCCATGTTTGCTGCTCTTATATAAATATAAATTTATATTATGTAAACTATTATCAGGTAGAGTTTGAATTGTTTATTGTACTGAAATTCTATTGATATGCTACATAAGTAAATTCTAAATTACTTTATAATTTGAAATCCAGTGTACATAGAAATCTCAACACGCTGGCTAGATGTAGATCAGCGATGGTACTTCATTATTGTGCAAGCATGATGAATTGGTTTGCTGATTGGATATTAGTCCTTCTCACCTGTGATGGGATGCTGAGCTAAATAGAGACATGACTGCAGCCAAGCACCCAAAATTTTTTACAACAATTACAAATCAACAGCTTTAGAAAAACGCTGTTGATTTTGATGATGTTGATGACAACGATGATGGCAATATTGTTACCCCTCAATAGGTGTTGTTTTACATTGATTTTTGCATTGTTTTGTTTCATCATTATATCTTCAAAAAGCCATTCTTGTTATCCTTTTGTGTTGTGTTGTGCTGTGTTGTATCGTTTGTGTTGAATCTTGAAGACCAAGCAGCTATAATCACACAAATAATTAAAATGATGTTTGACTCCGCTGACTGAAAACTGCTGCTGCACACAAGGGATTTTTAATAGATTGTCATCAGTAATCATGTGTTTGTGTGTCCAGGAGTATCTGTTGGAGACGTGGATTTCTCTCTGAGTGTCCCGCTGCTTTTGTCTCTGGCTGTGCTGCTGGCCCTCGTCGTTTTGCTGCTTAACTGTGTTTCCTGCTGCAAAGAGCAAGAGATCAACTTTAAGGTGATGACAATAATATGGTTTTCTTAAAGTGTATGATATTACTAAAAGCGATACTTCATTGTAAATAATATCTAAAATCGGATGTATTTGTGATGTATAGGAGTTTGAAGACCATTTTGAAGATGAGGTTGATTTCACGCCCCCAGCGGAGGACACACCCTCTATGCAGTCACCTGCTGAGGTTTACACTCTGGCTGTTCCACCTATAGCCCTCCCTGGACCTCCTCACCTTCAGCTGCCCCGTGTAGCAGGTCAGAAAACATCACAGCTGCATCCCATTACTCACATAACGTAAATAAATCTTCATGTGTTCGACTTGTTTCGAGTTCTCTGTTCTGTTCGGAGGCACATGAATAAAACGCCAAATACATGTCATGGAATTCAGTTGAGACATATAGTTGTGCCAAGTAAGAAAAAACGATAAATAAGCTAAATTAAGCAAACTAAACAAAATTTCAATCCATTTGCTGCTCACAAGCAGATTGTGTAACATCTTTGTCTGAATTCCTCATTAGGTAAAAGACAATACAACCCAAAATCATCTACATCTGGGTTTTGATTAAGAATAAAATTCTATAATATTCTTTTTACAAATATGTCAGCAGTGGACATAAATTTATTAGACCAGCTTGAATTGTCGGACTTCGAACACACAGCTCTTCTACTGGATAGATATTATTTAAGTATATCATATTTCTAAAGGAAGTTAAGTATTGTACTGAAACAAAGGCCTGACTAAGCTATAGGTTTTTTTTACGGGCAGTGTTGTTTCTCTGTATGTTTTGTTTTTTAAGCTTCATATATGAATGTTGTTCAGACTTTACAACCAGTTTCATTTGACTATTTATTTGCTCTGTGGTTTATATGCAATAATTCATTCTGATGTTCACTATTGCAGACATTTCATCAGGTCCTCACGTGGCGCGACACAGTCTTAGCTACATTCATGAGATCGGCAATGGGTGGTTTGGAAAGGTAAGCCTGTATTCTTGTTTATATATCACACTGAATATGAAGGTGGACTGATAGACTAATTCCTTAAGCTGTCCTGAGCGTGAGGCATGCCCTCAATTGCATCGTGTGAAAGCAGAACCCTAGCCCCAATATCAAGTGTTTGTTAGGGACAAAAATATGATTTCTCCCGAGAACTCATCTGAAAATCATAGCTAGTGTTCTTGTTGGTACTTGCTCTCATCTCTATGCCGACTGCCGAGGTCCTCGGGGGTCGGGGATTGACGTGTACAAGGGAGCGTAATGTGGCACTCTAGATGCCCTTATGCTGCTGGTGTGGATGTGTTTACTAAGATTAGGACTTGAGGGAAAACTTGTTTCCTGGTTCTTTTTCCTGCATGGCTGACCCATGGGAACATCCTCACATGAGCCACCTGCTGTGTTGTGTTCAGGCCTTGTTTTCCAGAATCATTTCAATGGTTCACAAGTGTAGCGTTCTTTGTTTATCTCATCTGTTTGTCTGTCTGACAGGTTCTGCTCAGTGAGATCTATGCTGAACCTGGATTTGCTCAAGTGATTGTCAAAGAGCTGAAGGCCAACGCCAGCTCCAAAGAGCAGAATGACTTCCTTCAACAGGGAGACCCGTACAGGTGAGATTACACTCAAAATACGGAATGTTTTACGGTATTATTACTATAGATTATATCTTGGATGATTTAGGGTCTGTCCAAATAATCTTCGCCACTTTAGACAATATTCACACAACCTTTTTGACCTTCACACTAATTATAACAACTGGCTCAAATGCAGCAAAGGCGTCATACAAGTAGCTAATGTCCAACATGTTGCTTTATTGTTACCTTCTGTGGGGTGGTTGTTGTCCACCTGACTTGACGTCATTTTCGCCACAGTCACTTATTCAATGATCGTAATAATAAAACTAATGTGAATATATCAAAATCCATATACTTACATACAGTCTGTGCTGCAGCGAGCCTTGGTTTTCAGCACTTTTGTGATGTGGTCTGAAGCATCATTTTTGTCTTCACAGGGTTCTTCTGCATCCTAATATCCTACAGTGTCTTGGTCAGTGTGTGGAGGCCATCCCTTTCCTGCTTGTGTTTGAGTACTGTGAATTGGTAAGATCTTCACTTCATGCTTCTGAGTTTGCTTCTAAATTGATTGTACAGATGCTTTCTCAATATATATGTAAACAACAAAAATGTTTATACATGCATGCATATTTATTTTAAAATTAAGGTCACATTGATTTAGTTTCGGAATTGTTTTTTCCCCCTAAAAGCTTGGTTTGTGTTTGCTTCAAAAAAATGTTCGGAGGTCGTTTCCCAGAGAGGTTATAAGGCCTAGGCTTAAAAAAGGTTCGAGCTGTCTAAGCTGAAAGCAGTTAGCAGCTCATCTTAAAATACACCAGTGCCAGTGGCGTAGCGCAAACTGCGTTGGCCCCCCGCAAGAGTGGAGGCGGAGCCCCTCACCGCATATTTATTCACCTTTTCATTAATTTTTGCGCTCATAAGCTTCACTCTCTAGACAGTTTCGGAAAGTCAACTGATATGGTCTTAATCGCCAAACATGGTAGGCTGCAATTACTACCAAAATAAAAGCCCTATACGTTCACGTTATAAAAACGCTTTATTTATTTATTTGGATCAATTTTTTGCGTGCCCTGCGGGTCCGTCCGCTATGCCACTGACCAGTGCCCGTGTTTTGTTTCAAAGCTATGTTTTTTGTGTATGGCGTGTCTTCAAAAACTGCTCAAATGTCTTCATTTAACTAAAGCTTTAAGTAGATCCCTGGGAACCAGCCCTGTAATTTTAGATAAAACACATAGATTCATATTTAAAGAGAGGTACTCAAATGAAGGTAATTGAACAGCTAGTTGAAATACTTACATTATCAAGAGAATGAAATACCAGTCGATATTTTTTTATTTCTCTATTATTAAACATAAACCTCACTCATCACTGGCTTGAAACAAACACTCTCCAGGCATTTAATGCAATGCTTCCAAGCTGCTGAATTGAATCCCTGGATCTTGTTTTTGTTTTACAGCTATGCCTAGCATGTCAAATTTATATTAAACAAGTCTGATGAAAGCATAGAAACTCAACCACACCTCACTTTGTTCATTGAGCCTCTATTAGTCCAGCATTTGTCATAAGTGATAGAGTCAGTTGTCTGTCAGTGGACAGCTCCTTGCCCTTTTGATTTATTTTGTGTTTTTCTTGATCTATTTCGGGAGCGCTGCTTGTGCCTGACAAGGAAATGAGCCGCACAACAGCCTGCAGTCGGTGGCTCTCCAGTTTCCTCATATCCCAAAAAAGCAACAAGATTCTTTTACTAACACTGTCACTCTCACATCTCGCTGTGCTTGTGCATTTTATCAGCATGCTGCAAACGTTACTGCAAAGATGAGAAACAACGTATTGGGTGAAAAGGGACATACCCAACCATTGGATTATTTAACCTGTGCTGGGTTGTTTAAACCTATTGATGGGTCAAAAATGAACATTACGGTCATTTTAGGATTGTACCGAAAAGTATTTTGATTTTGCAAGTCAGCTATTGACAACCTGAGCGTTAATTTTCAAAGAGATTATTAAAACAAACATCATCAATTTATTATGTGCGTTGTTTTTTAAATCAATCAAACTGCAAATACAGCTTGCTTAACCTGTAAAACACTAATTATTGCAAAAAAAAGCATGGTGCTAACAATGCTAGAAACATGGGTTTAATCCCAAGGATTGCTCATACTCAGAATTAAAGTGTGAAATTACTAAAACTTCTGCCAAATGCATAAATATAAATGAAAGCATAGCAGTTGGCCAAACACTGTTTCTTTAAATCCGTTTTTTTATTTTCCAAAAATAATGGTGCATGTTGGTGCGTTTTAAGTTCTCATAAACACAGATAAATGTAAAAAAAATTAATTATTTAGCCATTTCTTCAGTGGCAGCACTATCCCTTTAAATTGGCGCATAAAGAACTATAACTCTTTCTAAACATATCTCTGATATCTTCACAATGGGGATGTTTGTGTCGCTGTGTGCTGTTACAAGTCTCAAAGTGCAAAGTGAAACAAAAACAGTCGTCATTCTGATCTGAGAAGTTTAATGTCTGTATTAAGACATTCACCTTCAGTTCCAGATGTTCATTCTTTCCAAACTGCTAATGTACATTTAAGTGGAAGACTTTGAAGTGAAAGTGAAGTTTGATAGTATTTGTGAGTCACATTTGTGCTGATGTAGACCTTCCTCGTGCTCAGTAATGAGTTAGTTGTGTGATAATCCCAGAGCTCTGGTGAGTAGGAACACACCGCACACCTGACCAGTTGTTAGTAACATTGCCTGTGGTCTGTGGAGTCCTCTGGGCCTGAGCAGGTGCATGGCTTCGAGCCATACCGCCCGTCTCCAGAGAGCGTGAGCTAATCGCGGCCCGCAGTTGCGTAATGCAGTCTGGGCCTTTCCTTAGTCTGGGTTACAGCTCTGGTTTCGACCCAAGTCGTTCCTCGCTGAGCTAAAGCAGAGTATCATGAGAACCAGAAGTTAAGACAATCGGCTGTTTCTCACAGGAGTGAAAGAGAAGCCTGGGTGATTTAATGCCAGCTGTTTGACAACAGATTTTGGTCTTTATGTAAACATCCCAGACAAGTGTGTGCGGTTTGTGAACTGTCCCCAATTGGTTTTGTGTATGCACGTAACAGAGCTTAATGCACACTATCCATATCCAACGTGAAATAAACCCGATATCAGCAACTGATTTTGATTTACTTAATGGTAGTTAGCACCAGGACTCCTCTCACATTTGTATCTTTTGCCTTACATCTGAAAAGCATTGCGTCGGATGTGTAGTAGGTCTTTAGATAGCTGGTGCTCTTTGTGTATGACTGGTAACCAGTAGTGACCCTGACACATTGCATATTAGACAGAAATATAGCTGCGGGGTGCAACTGGAGCTGGTTTACAGAATGCCAGTTGCTCCCTGAGTGAGTGACAGCCTCTTCTGTCTTCAGGGAGCTACCACAATCAGTCTGTGAAAGCAGAACACACTTGTAATATAAAGTGAAATTCAAATGCTTAAAAAAACATGTTAAACATTACACAAAAAATGTGATTATCAATAAACACGATGATCAATAAAAATATATTGCTAAAGTGCTTTCTGTACTCTTATTATATGACTATTTTATTTTAAAAACAAAAGCAAGTTGGGAGTTGTTCTTAGTTTTATTTAAAGTACGTGATTCTTAGTTAACCTAATAAACAAGAACCCCGACAAAAGACGTCTGGACTGCATAGTTTTAAACAAATGATGAGTTTGTGGTTACATTTGTTCATTAAAACAACAAAAGTATAAAAGTTGTTGCTTTTACAAAGTACAATTCATAATTAACATGAACACAATATTAGCATTAACCTATTAATATAGTTGTTTGTAATTTTTAATAAAAAGCTATACATATTTATATTTCTATACAATTTCATTATATATAAACACTTATAATTTTTTACTCTTTAACTTTTTATTCTGTTTGGTATATGTTGTGATTTATTGTTAACCAGTCCTAATACTGGCAGATTAGTGTTTAATTAAATATGAATGAAATTGCATGATGTGTATGTACAGTATTTTAAGCATTGAAAACATTTGGATAGGTTGCAGCATCAGGCACACTTATGTTTAGCTACTTACATCATCCATCATAGATATAACATGAAGGGTCTAGAGTCAATATTAATAGAGGATCACTTGTATGTAAATATGAATGTATATTGGAATTTCCCCATACACACAAATTGATATAAGTTGATCAGCGTATCAGGTGTTTTTACTAGAACTGACTCAGTTTCTCTAGAGGGAGTGCTTTGACTGTCGCTAGGATTCACAGATATCCAGATCCTCTGAGACCTGGCATGAGTGTTCCCTCTGAGACTTATGTAATAAAACTTGGTTGTTAAGCAAGTACACATGTAATGCCAGAAAAGGAAAACAATTATCCCACTAATATAATTGTTAAATTGTATGCATGTGTTTTAGGATGCATTTTGTTATTTGTAATAGTGTTTATAATAAAATAAAATAAATATATATATTAATGCACCATTAACAGGAGTGAAAACCACATTATGTCTTCCCATTTGTCTCTGTGGGAAAAGCATTGAGATTTTTAGTTTTCAGCAGGTGAATTCACTCAGCTCTGTTCAAGCCTGTCTCAAACAGGGACAGTTAGCTGTAGACGATGTGTCCAGAAACCCAACAGAGCCAACCCTAAACTGCATGTCTGACTGCTGCTTTTTATTTTTAAATTGCTGTGACACAGCATATAGTAGTCTGTATTAAACAACCTTTGCCTTATTTGGTCGAGTCCTTGGGTGACAGTGAAGGATCTGTACAGAGAGAGAGCACTGCCCCCCTGTGGCTTCTCTAAATGCAGTCTGTTTTCTATCATGCACCTAACAGGAAGCTTAGAAACATTTTTCGCCCGATTATGTAGCCTTTAATGTATTATTCATTGTTTATTTTCTGTTAACACCTGTTTGTGTTGTTGTTGTGCAGGGTGATCTGAAGAGTTATGTGTCTGAACATGATTGGCTGTACAGGAACGGTGAACTCTTGCAGCTGCAGAAAATGGCCTGCGAGATCGCCGCGGGGGTTACCCACATGCACAAGCACAACTTCCTGCACAGGTAAGCCCTACAAAACACGTTTGATTTTCCATTCTGTTCACCGGTGTCATTGGTCTGGCTTCATGCAAATACACAGCTAAAGCCGCCAGTGCACACGTGCCAACGTTTTTGTTAAGCTTTCCTTACTGCCACTGGCTGGCTGGCCTCTTTCTTTTTCCCAAAAAAGGCCACGGGTGTGAGGACGTCAATGTTGCTCTTTCATTCTTACCCTTCCAGTCTTAAGTAGCTAGGTTGGGTTATCTAGGGTGTCTTGCCATGCCGAGCTCGTCTTTACCCTCCCGTGTACTCTGAATATGCCGAAAGGTGTCAGATTGCACGGTTCCTGTGGTGTTGGGGTGTTGGCTGTCCTCTGCCACTGGGATATGATGATTCTGTGGTTTGAGCGTAAGAGGATCCTCCTGGACGGAACGGGTAGATGGAGTGCTTAGAGATTTGTTCGGGCTACAACTCCAAAGGAGGCATGGAGCTTCCGTGCTGTTGTTGTGGCCGCTTGTGAAAATTATTTGGCTCTTTGTTTTTTACTCCCTCAATAACCATCTGTATAAATTTAAATCCATGTTTAAATGAGTGTCATGACACAAAGTCCCTACCAAAGTAAGATCAGAGGATATTAGAGGACTGTTTCAGATCTTTATCTTGTCATTTTGATAGATGATTAGAATTCACAGATTGAATCTAACACCCTGACCTTTACAGTACAAATATGATTAAAATAAATGATTGATATAGGCTTCTACATTTTTTTTAATCATTTTTATATATCTACATAAATATTTCTGCTCGCAGCATCCACATGCGTCTCATCTACACACTCACATTTTCCATGTACGGACAAAACTTGAGCTCTGCTTCTCCGTGACCCACCAATAGTACTGTATTTGCCCTCTTTTGCCATGGGCTGGGCACTTGGTCTCAGATGTCTGTCCATTTATCTTAAGGAGGTTTTATTGAGCATGACAGTAGCCCTGCACTCTTGTGTGCAAACAGCTCTGGTGTCAGCGATGTCCCGGGAGAGGGTGTAAGAGAAACATTCTGAATGACAGACCAGATGTCCACTCACCTCACTTCCGCCCCCAAAGGCCGTCTTGTTCCTCTCTGATTCCGTATGGGGAGAAATACTTCAGCAACAGTGATTTTGTTGGTGGCGTTAAACTGAAACAAACACATCTGCTCACACTGTAACATTGAACACACACACAAAAAAAAGAAGAAAATTGTCCTCACTGCTGTTTATTGCAGCAGTATGTAAGTCATGCATTCTGTTTTATTTAGCATTTAAGGCTTTTCTCAAAAAAATCTATTTGAATTTAGGATAATGGAGAGGCAATACAGAGTAGCTTTTGTTCATTTTTTGAGACTGTGATGTTATATTACATCCGGTGCTAATAACACAATTGCATAATCACGATTAATCTCACACAACCTTAATGTTTTAAATGGACTTTTACATACTAAAATTCCACAATTTTAACACATTATATAGAAAGATTTCTTAAACAGCAGAATTTTTTTCAATGAAAGCCAACATCCTGATCTTAGTACTGCATCTGGTGTTGTTATACAATACATTATTACCACTAAGAGCCACTGCTCTGCAACGGTTTGATTCGCTTCATATTTTCACATCTATTTGCGACTTTTTCTAACTTGTTGAAGAAAGTGTTTATAAAAAAAAACAGACAAAATATGCTTTTTGGCATAATCTTGTGTGCTTTTTGTTTATTCAAGCGTGAAAGAGAATCAAGCCACGTCCTGTCAATACAACCATTTCAAATTGCACCTTAATAGTATAAAGGCATTTTTATGAATAAGAGTATGATTATTACAAAATAAAACTTAATGCTTGACACTGACGATAGAAAAAACAGTTGTTGTGTTTTTAATATGTTTTTAAAAGCGTTCATCTGAAAAAAATGTATTGCTTGCATTAACACGTTAACTTTCAGAAGCCTAACTTTAAAACCACTCCGAACCCAGCGAAAGGTATTCATATACATGTTTTATTTTGGGAATTTTTATTATTTAAATAATCAAGAAAAATATATTTTTGAATACAGAAGTCATTTCAAACATTGCCAAAAACTTTCAAAAAGGTTTTATAGATCAAGGTTTTTAAAGATTAGGATTTCTATCAATCAACTTGTGACCCTATGGGATGTTAAAAATACATGTGACATTTAATAATATATTTTTCTTCTTTTCATCTTTCTTTAACAGTGATTTGGCTTTGAGAAACTGCTATCTCACAACAGACATGACTGTCAAAGTAGGAGACTATGGTATTGGCCCTACAAGTTTTAAGGTAAATTCTACGAAAGCAAAACATTTTTAACCTTTAGTTATAGAGTTGAAAGTGTATGAAAATACTAGACATTATATATATATATATATATATACACTGAACAAACCTGAACAAAAATCTAAACAAGGAGAAGTGCTGGAATGGGGAAAATGTAAAAAAAAATCCCATAACAAATGGGAGGAAAAACAAATATTATATTATATTTTTTGTTCAGTGTATATTTAAATGAAACATCTATGTATTGTCGTGTAGATAAGTAAATAAGTAAGGTTGACAAGATCAAAACATATAAACTATTTCACATCCAGATTTACAATTGCTGATCTGAGCACCGGATGAAATCAGAAATAGACCTAAGTGCCACATATTGCATATATTTCATCAAGTGACAGTTGGTAGATCGTCTCACATATTGCTGAGATTTAAATAGAAGAGTTTGTTTTTCTAAACTGAGATACGTTTCAAACTCTTGCCTGCATTGTTTTTGCTGTAGGAGGATTACATCACCACAGAAGATGACCAATGTGTGGCTCTCCGCTGGCTTGCCCCTGAGCTGATTGGTGAACTGCATGGAGGCCTGATTACATCTGAACAGACTAAACCCAGCAATGTTTGGTGGGTATTTGAAAAGCCTTTAAAATCATTTTAGTATGAATTGATCTGAAAAGCTAGAAAATTTGACTCTTATTGAGCAGAAGTGTGCACATTAACATTTATATTTGTGTTTTCAGGGCATTGGGAGTTACATTATGGGAGCTGTTTGAGAGTGCAAAGCAGCCGTATCCTCACCTGTCAGATAGAGAAGTGCTTCACCATGTGCTCAAAGATCAACAAGTCAGACTTCTCAAGCCACAGTTGGATTTACCCTACTCAGAAAGATGGTAAGTCCATCTTCCAAAAAGAAAGTCCATTCTTGTTACCAAGTTTTGTCAAACCTTACAGTTTAAATTTGTTCTTCGGTTTACAGGTATGAGGTCCTGCAGTTTTGTTGGCTTCCCACAGATAAAAGGGCCACTGCTGAAGAGGTCCACCGTCTACTCACGTACCTCCGAATGCAGGGCCAGAAAGACGTGGAAGATGACTTCGAGCAGCGCTGGAGTTCTCTCAAACCTAATCCTACCACTCGACAAGCCACCATCAGTCACTCCTCTTTCCCCATCCTTGAGCAGTTCGATGATGGCCGAGAACCAGACGAGGTGCTCACAGTCACCGAAACAAGTCGAGGATTGAGTTTCGAATATGTGTGGGAGGCCGCCAAGCACGACCATTATGACAGTCACAATCGGTCTGCCATGGACACTACTCTGAATTATCACAGCATGTTTTTTCCAGTGCCACAACAAGAAATTCAGGCTCATTTCCCTGACTCCGAAGCTAACATCCCAGTGACCTTGCCTGTGTTTGATACACATAAAGCGTCCTCTAGAAATGAGTACTTTGTTAAATTAGAAGAGCTGGAAGAAAGTGACATTGGAATGGATGAAAGTCAAGGTGCTGAGGGTACCAACACGTCGGAGCAGCAACAGTACATGGTCTTACAGGATGTCAGGCTGGATGAGTCCAGTACAGATGCAGATGCAGATTTCTTTCACCAGAGCATTGACTCAAAAGACTCTAACCTTCAGGATAGCCACATTTGGTCCTCAAGCGAACATGAAAGCCCATACCATACAAACATTTTTGGTGAGAGTGACTCGAAACTGGAAGATTCGTTCAGGGGAGGTTTTATAGAGATGAACATGTCAAAGATGGATTCTGATGCTGCAGAGGCGATTGATTCATTTCAGAATCCTTTTCTAGGGTTTGGCCCAGAAGCCATTCATCTGGATGGTTCTGATCAGGACAGTCCAGATGTGATGAACCTTCTTAACACTGAGAAACTGACTGAAAACTTTTTTTTTCTCAAAGATAACAGCTTAATAATGGACAAATCTGATTTGTCTCTGCCTGAGCCCGTTATTGAGGCAGGTGTCTCAGATTACGTAAACCTTACAGGTGAGTCTTTGAAATCTACAGAGAATTGTATGCAGCTTAAGGATGAATTTTTGGACTTAGTCAGCCCAATTTTAGACGATTTTCTGTCGCCTTTGAAAGAAAGTAAATCAATGGTGCCTTTAGATATATTAATAACAGGAGAAAACTGTAGTAACCAGCTTCCAGATACAAATGGCTCTTTGCTTTCTCCAAAAGCTTTTTCTTCTTCCGAGTCTACCTCTGAGAGTGTCGAGGTCATTGTTGACAGTCCATCCGACAGTCAGCAGTCTCTCGAATGTGCCACTACTGAACCTTTGTGCAAAGATGCCAATCCCCCCAGCCTTGAAGAATGTTTTGAACCCTCTAGGGAGAATGGACGTGATCTAGGAAGGAGCGAATCTGCTCAGGTTAGCTTTACTGCTAGAGATATTGACCTCACTGATATTCTTAGTTATGACTTGATGAGTGGTATCGTAGTGGAGGTCAAGGATATTCCAACCCCCGAATCTATTCATCAGGACGACATTTTATTAGCCAACCATGTTAATCAGGACAAGTCCTCTGTGTTGGCGTCTGAATCGTCTCTTGACAAATTGAGTCAAGACAGCCTACTGGAGGATAGCACCTTATCAACTTTTCCAACCATTGAAAACTCTGCAGATACACCGGATTCGTTAGATTCTTTAGACATTAATAGGGAGCTGGTGCACGGGCAGTCTTTGGAAAATCCTGTGGAGAAGCTTCAACCCCCGTATAAAGCCGCTGACAGTGGGTATGAAACAGAAAACTTGGAATCACCTGAGTGGAACTTTCAAACTGGTGTAAGGGATTCCTCAGAGGAGAATGCTGTTCAGCCTATTGCACTTGTGCCTCCAGAAATTGTTGTGTCTGAGGTTGAGAGTGTACCTGATGTTCAGGTAAACGGTGATCACCAGCAACAGCCTGTTCCCTTGAGTGGAAACTACAGAGATTCTGCTTACTTCTCAGACAACGAAGAACTTGATAGGAAGAGCGACGATGTCAATCTAACTGCTGATGGAGGGGATGCAATCGAAGCTCTTGGAGATCTTCCATGTGTCATTGAGGAGCATTCAGTGTCCACGACTTCTTCGATATCTGCGGATACTACTCTAGAATCAGTAAATAGTGATGCACAGAACAATCCTCTTCCCGAGCTGGTTCTCAGCACAGAAGAGGACTGGAGCCAGAAGATCCCAGTGTCTGTGGATGGCTCTGAGTTTCCAGATGTTTTGTCAGACCAAACTCTTTTCCCAGAACATGCAGCGACGTCCTCTACCTCAACACAACCCTGTACAGAAGTCCTGGCTCATGCCAAATTAACAAGAACTTATGCCGTAGAAGTAACGAAGAAGAAGGAGAAAGATATGGAGGGGAGGTATCTAAGCAAGCTTGATGGATCCTCAATGGAATACGGGCCAGAGGACGGGATGGATGCTGATGAAGAAGACGAGAACAGTGATGAATCTGATGATGATATGCGTGCTTATCGACTGCACAGCTCCAGCTCAGAATGTAGTGAGGATGATGTCATACACCCTGTACCTGTTATTATTTCAGAAGACAGTAGTTCTCTTAACCTCAAAAGTCTGCTAAAAGCAAAATCCTCCCAGAACACTAAAGCACCAACAGAAGAGGGCGATGATAGACGTGGAGTGTCCTTCTTTGATGATGTCACTGTCTACCTGTTTGACCAGGTCTTTTATTTTCCTTCTGTCTGAATTTAGAAATTATTTATTCTTATACACTCTTATGTATTCAGGAAACACTGATTTGATTAATCTTTGCCTTTATGTTAACAGGAAACTCCAACAAAGGAACTTGGCGAACATGCTCTTGACCCCAGCAGTCACGTGTCTGATTTCAGCAGTCCAGTGGCTACTTCCAGCTATCTTAATAGATTTGCGAACTCTGAGAGCTCCACAGATGAAGAAGGTACGATGACATTCTAAAAATGTCTATGTAAAAGTGCACATTCTCAACCTACCCAGAAAAATGATTTCCTAATTGAATGATTGGAGACCATTGGGATTTTGTGAAGCTTTGTTGGTAAGACATCCTATAAAAAAACCCTAAGTAGGGCTGGTGCAAAATCAGATGTGCATTGTACAAAGGAATTTTTTTGTTTTATTATGTCATCAGACAAATCAATCTCTAATATTTTTGGTTTTCACCTATTTTGTCCATTGCATTACACTCAAATGTGAGGGTTTGAATGCCGACTGAGAGAATTTGTAACCTAACTAAGTGATTCCTAAGGCATGGTTCTTAATGTTAGAATGAAACCACCTTGTGTCCAACCCCAAAATGTTGTCCATCAAACCAAAAACTTGGAATACAAATGTTGTCTTGTGTAAATAATTAAATCCATTTACATGAAAATAATTCCTAATGGCATATTTTATTGTATGTATCTATGTATATGTGTGTATATATATATATATCAAATTGCACATTATTATTTCACCAGTATTTATCCTAAACTATGTTTACCTGGTCTTAAATCCCTGTGTGTCAGGTGGTGCATTTGAGTGGGACGATGACTTCCCATCTCCAGAACCGAAATTTCTTTCAAAACCAACTGGTGATCATTCTGTCAACCGAACAAGCAGCTCTTCTGCGGCTTCTAAGTATTTCTCTCCACCCCCTGTTAACCCCACACTGGAACAAACCTGGAGCAACCCGTCCAACTACTCCCGCTTCTCCATCTCTCCAGCCAGCATGGCTAGCTTCTCTCTTACCCACCTCACAGACTCAGACATTGAACAAGGAGGTAAGAAGAAGCATGCATAAGACATCAGCAAACTATTTACCCAATCAAATACCTGAATTTCTCTGTCTCTGCTGTTGTTCTGTTCTAGGAAGCGGTGAAGATGGAGAAAAAGATTAATCTTCTATGTGCACATTTATACGTTGAAGTAATTGGATAGACACATGGTTTTGAAGGCTTTTGACGATTATTTATTTGAGCATATGAAGAGGCCGAGCTGGTGTCCATGGCCGCTTCCTGTATTGTGCATCAGCTTTGCTTTGTAATGTTTTTCATCTGTGCTGTTTGAAGGATGTTTTCTTCACATCCTTCTTAAGTGTCCTGCCTCACTTTCCTTGTTTTCCTTGCCGTTCATTTAATTGGGGAGCAATGAAGCGGATGTTCACGGTTCAACCAGAGGACCCTCTCTCAAATGCGAAAGAGCTCGCAGGTTCCCTTGTGCAATTTAAATCGTAAAATACTTGCCTTTTATTCAACACACTGGATTTTAATTTTTTTTAATGTAAAATCTTGTGTGACAAGCTTATTTATATGATCATGTGATGGTTTGGATAGCTAATATGAGCATCAGTTATGTCCGTATGGATATTTTTTGTACAGTGTTCGCATTACAACTCGTACAGTTTGAATGTTTTGTATAAGATGTAGAAGCCAGCATGTGGGCAGCTGAGGATTTAAGAGATGAAACACTAAAAAGTCTTAAATTTAAAGAGTTATTTTTAAGGATTCCTTAAATGTCAAGAACAGCACAACCGCCATTCATGTGAAGCATTGTCTGTTTGTGCAGTGAGAGGATGCCCAGCCCATGTTTCCAATTGCAAAGCTCTTGACTTCTCATCCTCGCTGTGTGTTAGAAAGATCCAGTTTGCAAAACGTCATTTTTCAGCAAAGATAAAGCATAGTAAAAGAAATCGTACTTTGCATGAAGAAAATTCTTCAGGATTTTTTTCTATGTAATACAATTTTCCTTTATAAAATGAATATAAATTCATAAGTATTTGTACATTGATAATGAAATACAGAAATCGTGTTTATGTAAAATATAGTTTTATTTTGGAGTGAAATACGACCCAAACCTTTATAGGAACTAAAAGTGATGGCTGCTTGTTCCTTTGGGAAAAACACTCTCATGAATGAGATAGGAAATCTTTCTTTAGTGAAACTCAAAGGTAATTCAATGTGAATCATACTTGCCAATCTGCTCAGCTGCTTTTTTTGCTTTGATCAAAGCAAAGATTGAAAAAATAATGTACATAGACAAAATAAAATCAGAATCAGAAAGAATAACTTTTGATACCACTGAATATTTTCTTGGATTGATATTGAAGAATTTTGGTGCAACATCTGGTCAGATTGTATTATGTAAATTACGAGACTCATGTTTATTGCAGAAATGATGGGATACGCCTATGTCCTGTTGGAACATTTGTGTTTTTGAGGAGTTGACTGTCTATATTACCAGCACGCATTGTCACCTGAGTTTGAGATTTTATGGAAGTAAATTAGTTGGTTTTATTTGACAGTATACTTTGCTTAATCTTGCACATACTTTAAAGTGTAATTTAATGTTGAATTGTACTGATGTATATAAATGTTTAATTTCTGTCTGTAAATTGGGAACGATGTAAGACGTAAGGTATGAGGGTTCATTTTGTAATTTAAAGCTAAAATAAGACATATCATGGGTGTGAGATGATCAAAAAACGTGAAATAAATGGGGAAATGCAGGTCATCATGTCCTTATAATTTGTACATTTTAAAAATGGTGGTATTTTTACTTCATATTGATGATGATCGTGTTTGGTGTCATTGAAGGAATGGTTTATAATGAATTACCCTGTTTATTAAGGAATTAAATTAAAATCAACTTCTCTTTCCTTTTATGAATTCATGTGATTGGCAGATGCTTGAATGATATTAACAAGCAGGTGGTTTTCAATAGATCTTTATTGGAAAACAAGAATAGAATACGATCACAGTTATAGAGATGTGTTCACAATAAAAGATCTGATTGTTTGATCCTGTTTGACCAGAATTCCTTGTGCAGCTATTGTGTATGCCCCATTCATAATCTTTAGCAGCCAATGGCCAAATGTTTTCCTGCCTGTTTTTATTGGAAATCTTGTAAATACTTAACACAGTTACTTAATAGTGTTAACTACTGTAATACAAAATAATGACATCACAGTATGACAAAGGGTTTAATATGCATTTAATTGATAAGGATGCAGAATAAATATCACAAACACAGAAATATGGTGCACCACTAAGAAAAGGACACGTGCGCATAACATAAAATGACAAAGCAACAAATCATAAGCATAAATCATACAGATTCACAGCACAATAGAACGTCCCACGAAACACGAAAACAAGGGTTGTTATGCAGGCAAGTGACAAGTCACATATGGTAAAGGACACTGGGACATACGGTCAAAGTAGAGATGATAGATGATTAGCCGTTCATGACATTCCCGTTCACCACACTCTGCGTCCGGCAGGGAAGTGGACTGCGAGGAACCACGCGCTGAGCTTCTGTAGCATTTCCTCTCACGGACAGATGCTCCCATCCACCCTGTTTTAATACATTAGATGTAGTAACGACTCAAAACTTCGGTTATCCATGTTCCATTGGCTGTTCCTTATTGGTAGATAGATCATGATGATTCTAAAGAGTTAGATTTTTATACTTCTAGCCAATACACATGATCTGTTAGATTATTTTATTACACAGATTATTACACAGATTATTTTGTGGTATTGATTTTGGAAGTGCCAGGTAATATTTACTAAACTACCTGTGCCGTAAAAGCAAGAATTTAGTGTCCACTTAGTGTCCGTGTATTTTGGAATCAGTGGACTGAAAAGACTTACTCCGATGCCAAAGTCCCAGCTCAGACCTTTTGGTTGCATGGGTTTCACACCGAGCCTGTGGCACACAGTCCCGGAACTCTCCGATGGAAAACCTGGTACTTTATCAGCGATTATCCACACCTGCACAAATAAAACACAATTTAAGCGTTACATTTACTTTACCACTGCTAACTTACTTTATGGTAGCACAGTATTAACATGAAATAAACATTTATTACCCCTCGTCATGTCAAACCTCTTTCACATTCTTCTGCAATCCAAAAAAGAAGATATTTTGAAGAAAGTTGGTAAACAAACAGCAGAGTCGGGTTTCACCTCTATTGTATGGACACAAAACCAATGTCCCCAACATTCTTCAGAATATCCCCCTTTGTGTTCCGCAGTAGAGGGTCATACAGATTTACAAAAGGGAGTAAATGTCGCCAGAAATTTCATTTCCATTTGGTTATTTATTATTACATGTACTTTACCGACTCAATACAAACCACAGATTTTTTAAAGAAATACATATTTAAGGTGGTAATATGCAAAGGATTTGAATATCTATTTTAGAACCAGCCTATGCTCTAAGGGTCTTTTTTATTATTGTGGTAAAGCAAAACCGAAAGGACAAAACCTGAGACTTCTTTATAGCCACACAGTGTATTAATGTTGAAGTAAAAGCTTTAAGACCTGATCCAGCGGTCCAACAGACACCTTATACACATTACTGGAGATGAGTTCCCATGCAGAGCCCTGTGGATAGCTGGGTGTCAAACCCTGTCTGTACCACAGATTACCTGCAAAAACACAACTCATGTTCATCCATCTCATGTCTTCATAGTCTTAGTGAATTATTGAAGACAACGCACAAGATACATAAAAAATAAATGATATTAGGTGATATCGCCTATATTGTTCTGTGCAGTATGTGCAGTACTACTACTGTGTTTTTGATGTAGATGAAGGGCAATTACGCGAAAATGTCAACCTTGCCATAAAAATATAGTTTAATAAAATAATTATTTTTATGGAATAATTTTTCATAGTCAAGTAAGTGCTTTTTCGGGATTGTCACATCCATAACTCACAAACACATCCATAAAAATAAAAATATATATGTTTTATGTTCTACAAGGAGAGATATCCCTTGGCCATTTGTTGGATATTTTTTACTCTGGTTTTTACATTTCAATTCACATAAATCATGAGAAGTTTTTTAAAAGGATCATTTACTTTTTTGAAAGAGAAAACTTTAAAAAAGATGTATTTTTCCTCATGTTTAAACACTATTAAGAAGGGTTTTGTACAATATAAACAGGTCAAAGATATATTCTAAAAATGTTTTTATGTCACTTTCATAACGCAAATGTCACGTCCATAATGCTGACGTTGCTCAGAGCATTAAAATAATACCGATTATTGTAAAAGGAGTGTAAACAGTATGGCAAAATTATTTTTTCCGTTTCCACCCAAGGAAAAACAGACTTACTGTTTTCATCCACAGCAAAAACCGAGGTCCGGCCCACACACAGCTGTCTGAGCGTTTGTCTCAGAGGAGAGGGAATGTGGTACCAGCATTCACCTGTAAAAAACATTGGTTATATGTGTAGCTTGTTATGTATGATGATGTAAAGTGTCTAGAAATCCCTGGTACAGTACAGTATCTCACATGTAACTGTTTATTTGAAAAGGATTTAGAAACATTTAGAATAGAAGGATATAGAATTTAGAAAAAATGAGATCAATTATTTGTCATAGACATCGATTAGATAAATCTAGAAAAACCTAAATTTTAGATTTTATCCTCGAAAAAAATCTCAGTTTTTGAAAAGATTTCAGCAATGTCAAAAATTAAGCTCAGATTTGCCAAATCCAAGAGACAATATAAACGAAGATCTCAATATGAATTCATTTCTAACCAATTACAGATTATTTTACCCTTAATTTAGTTCCACCTTCATTCTTGATGTGAACAGCAGGATTCTGTCGTCTCACCTGCTGGGTTGTTGGCAGACACGGAGCCTCTGTAGAAGACGGCACCATCCCTGGCAATAGCCCACACCTGATGACCTCCACCTATAGAGATGGACTTAAAGGGCTGATCTGTCCCCACATGAAGCCACGAGTTTCCCTGTGATTTCACAGAGAGAAACACTCATGATCTAAATCTATTATACAGTGCATTGTTAAAACAGAGAATCTTCTCCTTACGGCAGGATTATCAGCGGTGACCCCCAGACGACACAACACATCACCCTTCTCACTGACGGCCCACAAAGGAACTTCCTCCACACTGCACTGGGACAGACACGGTAGGATGGTGATGTCATTCAGAGGGATTGGAGGAACTTTCTGCCATGGTCCAATGAGAGTGATCTGACACTTCCTGTAGGACACAATATTTGTTTAATATGCGACTATAAAGATAAATCTGCTAAAGTTATGTTTCCTCTAAATGTGTGAAAATCGATTGTTTAAATGGATGGTAATTGCCTGTCAATGTTTGAAAGAGATAACCATATCCCTTAAGTTCATGTTGTGATTTGGTTTGAATATGCAGTTTTCTTACATTTCTTATATTTATTTTGAATTTTTTTCTCAATATTGGGCACAAACTCAATACTGACCTCACCCACCGCCTGCGTCTCACAAAGTCTTTCATCGTCTTATAACCGTGGAAGGATCTGTGTTACGAAGACAAATAGAAATGAAGCACACAGTTTGAGACCAAAGCCGAGTATTGTTTTTATGATCATACAGACACAACATACACGTGAAAATCTGCAGCGTACTGCCAGCCTTCTTTGTCTGACCCTCCAGTGACACCATAGTCTACGGACCAATCAGACACCTGCAAAAATCACATTCTGTCGTGAAGAGACGACATAAACGACTCACTAGGTTCACTGGAACAATAGACTGAGTAACACACTATGAGGAAAAACACACAACAAACAGTGTACCCATGCCCACTGCGGTGAAGGAGGGTTGGTGTTCTCTTTGGTACACTCTTTCAGGCCTGTCGCATCGCTCCACATGTAGCGATCAGTTGGAAGACCCCTGATAGAGAGAGAGGAAAAGAGAGATAGAAAAAATTGTAAACAATGATTGAATGAAAAAAAACACACACACTCACTTATCAGTGTATCCTGTCATCGGGTTCCACCGCTGGTTCTCATAGATGTGAATGTTCCTTACGTCTGTCATCGTCCGATTGATATTCTCATCTCCTGAAATGCGAGAACTTTAAAAGTTGATGGTATTGTTTGAAACAGTGATGAGTGATGTTAAAAACATAAGAGCAGTAAACAACATCAGCTTTACCCTGAGCCTGATCCGAATCTCCCCTGCAGTGACCTGTGTAGATCCAGGCCGTGTGATCATGACCGATACCCCAAACAACCCCCAGACTGTTGGTCTCCACACAGAGGAGATGACCCGGAACCTGACGCCAGAACCTGACAGCCATCAGAAACGCTCGTGACGCAATACACAATAATGATACAACACACCCAAATCAAGTGCAGGATGTGCAAGGTTAAATAAAAAGAAACCACAGAGATGAGCTCTGTTCCATCGAGAGGGATGCCTGGCTAAGAAAGTACTTTAATGTGCAGATTTGCATACGTCCTTATATCAAATCCAAGAATGCAATTCAATAAATGGATCAAAACGTATACTTAGATTTCATGCAATACTGGAAAATAAAAGGCTGACGTTCTCACAGCTGATCGCAGGGTAAATACTGAGCTGAAGCTTCCAGGCTGGGTGACGGCTCATGGACCATGATGTCACCTTTAGACGTCACAGCCCACATGGCCTGTCTGGATAAATGATCTCCGAGACCTCTGGACTCACAGCACGACTCATTCAGCAGAGAAAGCTGCAAAAACAACAACCACAGGTGTTCTTCTGCACGTAATCCATTGACACGTGTGTGCCGGCTGAAAGCTTATATTACCCAAGTACTGAAGTCTTGTTGAGAGGGAGTTGCCAGTAATATAGGATGTCTCTTTTGGGTGCGTTCAGCCGTGTACAATGCCATGGTGTACAGAGATTCTCTAAACACAGGCACCAGAGCCGTCACCTCCTTTATCAACGCATGCACATACTGAAACACACAATACAGAATAAAGGCTGTTTATATTTCTAAAGCTAATGCGAGATCACTACACATGAACACAACTTTGTTTTACCGTCTTCTGGTGGTTTAGAGTATAGTAGAGGTAGAGGATGTGCTCCGTCTGATCTCCAGCATCTTTCACCAGCTCCAGCATCAAGCTCACATCTTCCCAGTCATGAGGAGACCAGTCTCTCCACCAACACATGCAGCCTCTGATCACACGCACACACTGACACACACACAAAAGAGCAGACACTTTGTGGATGGAAAAAACGTTGAAATGTTTTGCACTAAGAACTAAACCACAGTTTAATTAACGTTTCAAAGTTGTTTACTTGTATAGTTATAAATGCAGTAAATGTTTTTTATAGTACCGTGTCTCCAGATTTGTCGTGTGGAGATCTGTGTGTCGGTGTGTGTGTAGCACTGAGAGCAGGTGTGATGGATGGAGATATTGACTCTGCGTCTGAGTAACACACACAAATACAGATGATGAGCAAACGCACGTCTATAATCCATCACTGACAGGTTTCAAAAAAATCTTTCATTTAGTCATGATGTATGAAGTAAATGTTATTAAAAATCTAAAAATGAAAATGACATGATGATTATGATTATTAATACATTTTATACTTGTACATTTCAGGATAAGTGTGTAATAAAACCATTTTATTAAAACGTGTTTAAACATTTGCCTTCAATCCAGTGCAATGTATTGTCTATCAAGCTGTTTTCCCCAATGCAAAAGATGTTTGTATTCATCCATTTTTCTGCAATATTAAATGAAACCTACATTGTGTCCTCTTTTAATCAGGATTTTTTATGTGGAATTTATCGTAAGACACACAACATTGGGTGAATATTATCAAAAGTATTAAAAACTTTGCTGATAATACATTAAAAGAAAAACACAATTAACAGTAAAACAAAAATATTATAAATACCAAAAATATGAATAAAAAACTAAACCAAGTAGAAACTATAGACAACTGTAGGGTCAGCACTTTGTTGAGTCTTTACTAGAGCTCTGCACAGGTCTCAAATGTATTCTCTAGCCCGAGCCTGGCACAGGATGCTCAGGTCCTAACCTTGCCCCCTATTCCACAGACAGAATAATCAGAATTCTCTTATTAAGTTAATTTGGAAAAATGTTTAAAGTATTTTTTATTAATACGCAGTTTGATTGCTGTCTGTGCATGTTTACTTCAATAAATAAAACTGTTTAAACGGTTGCAGCCTCTAAAACAGTTACACTTGGCTTTTAATAGGAAGTTCATAATGCTTGTGTCTTAATAACATGTTTGAAGTACTTTTTGTATGTGGGTAAAATGCAAGGCTCTTGGCTGCTCCAATAAATAAATTGAGTAACAAGGACTTAGAATTATGGGAGACAGTGTAAGCCATTGCAACTCTTTAATTGTAAATGTGTTTTACTTTGACATCTGTTACGTATTAACACCTGAGGTGTTCAGCCAGCTGATGGGTGAGCTGGAGTCGATGTCACGTCCTCCTCTGGTGACCCAAGCCCAGGGCGGAACATCCTCCTGCTCCACCGGCTTCTGCTCGAGCTCGAACGGGTATGTGGCCACAGAGCTCCGGACGGTGCCTGGAACGGATCCCTTCATCTCCTCCAAGTCAACGTTACTCCATGGTGTCTCAGCACCATCCGACTGGCTGCAGGGAGGTGTCGGGGTCATGATAGAGGAATCGGGCCCTTGACTCATCACCTGGTCTCCCTCAGTGGAGTCCTGTACTGGGACAGAGCGATCGGACACCAGGGCAGAGATAAAGCTGTTGCTTGTGATTTTTGAAACTCGTGGAACATCTGAACCCGGGGAAGGAGCCATGACATCACTATTGAAGACACCAGCATCATTGAGCATGCAGTCACTGTAAGTATGGTTAAATAGAGGCTTTCAGAACTACAACACGATGGAAATGAAACTGCAAGACAAATTCTGTAAGAAACCTTCACACCTGGATTGGTTTGTGGTTCCAGTGCATTTGAGTTGAGCAGACACAGTAACCCATGACTTGCCCGTCACCTCTGAAGCCGTCACGCCGTGACGAAAATACACGGCCCGGTCATCACTGCCAACCCCCCATACCTGCATCACAACAAACCATATCAGGTCTATCACAGAATTCATCAATCAGTTGAAATCTTGATGTCAAAATGTTAAGTATAATTTTAAATACAGCACAGAAAAATAGTCAGGTCATGTGGACTGATTCATGAGCATAAACAACAACAGACATTTACTACAGTCTTAATTTATGTTTTGAAATACTTTCCTTCAGCTGTCCAGGGCTGTAAAGTGCTACTGCACTTCTACTCGAATGTTTCCAGAATAGTCTTTCTGATTCTTTCAAACCATCAAACTATGATCAAATAATTCATCCTCCAGAACATTAAAAGCACACATGAAAATTCTGTTATCAATTAGTCTCTTGTCATTTTAAATCTTTATCACTTTCATTTTTCTGCAGTAAATAAAAGAAGGTATTTTGAATAAAGTTGGTAACCGAACAACACTGCCCCACATTGACTTCTACTATATGAACACGATTCTTATATTGTTAACAACATGATGGTAATTAAATGAGGATTTTGGGATCTGAATATCTTTAAAAACATGAAAAAAGCACAAATGAAAATTCATTCGATTACTTTGAAATATATAAAGAAGTAAATGACATTTGAATGACATCATCGTAAATTGAAACTGAATAGAGTTTAGGGTCACTTGACTCACTTAATATTTTATATGAAGATATATCTCAAAAATGTGGGAACTTTGAATGGAGACATGAGAAGAAGAGTAAGAACATTTCAGCAAATCTAGGGAGTGATTATACTCAAGATGATCAAAAGTATCATAATAATCATTCTTCAATTCTGAATTTGTTAGTTTTAAGTTTAAATAATTCTAAATGTGGGTAAAACACTGAATAAAAACTTGTGGTGTCGTTCTCATTTATACCAAAATGTTTTTGATTAACCCAGATTGAGGAAGATCAAATATAGAGGCATGCTTGAGATCAACACACAACCCAGGAGGTCACAACTTAAATGTAAAGTATGGAATGATGGAGCGCAGCCAAACTCAAATTAGTTAGATGTGCTCCCGTATGGCTCTGTGCGGGCCAGTAATAATTAGAGGTGTATATATATGGTTGGGCAGAACAGGGCAAGGAGGTGGGCAACAGGAAGAGCCGGAGCCTAAGGGGTCTGCGGGTCAAATTGCATAGAGAAAGAGAGAGAGGAAGTTTGCACCGCTTGCACACTCCACACTTAGACTAAGCAACTCTAAAAATCAACACCAGTGGTAATACGACTCCTGCAGACCGTACAGTACATGGCGGTCCTGATGGTGTGAGGGGATGGGCCACAGTGGGGTGGAGATGGTGATTGGATAATGGGTGTTTGTGCATATAAACATGGACAGTGGATACAGTCTGACTGTCGTGCTGGATGAATATATTGGTCCGTAAGTCTGAGGATCTAATAATGGTTAATCCCCAAAGTTGCATATGAGAACGCGTGTGTAATAAGAACTGTCTGTACCCACCCTACAATGCAAGGGTGTTCCCCAAGGATAAATATGAAGGCCTCTACAGTTGTCCACGCAGGAGAAAATGGTTATTACAAATGAAATATAATATCAGACAGTGTGATTACAGCATAGTGTCAATGTTATAAATTGATCCAGATTTACTCTTCAACCCTTTGGAGGTGTTTTATTAAGTCAACACTACTAGGCTGTGGGATCTGAAAGTGTAACTTTGTGTAACTTATCATGGGCCTGTGATGAATTACATAAATTATTTGCGAAATCAGATTGACTAGCTGTTCAAGGAAGTGTTTTCGCGTTGTTTGAATAATAGTTCAGTACAGAGTGACATATGCCACAGTATTTAATCTCACTTGGTCATTCGGCCCAACGCTAAGCATCACCATCTCTCCACCAATACTGATCCAGCCTGAGCCAGTGGGATTGTGGGAATTTACTCCCCTCCTGAACCAAACCTATCCAACAGAAATACACACATGAAATGGATATCTTCAGAATGGGATACTTGTGTACTGATACTGCATACTGCACCATATAGTGAGCTTAGTATTACAGCAGTATGCTTAGTTAATATATAAGATTAACTAACATGAACCAACATTTTGAGGAATCTTTAATAATATATTTAAATAAAATGTTTGATATCACCTTAAGCCGTGAGTGCAGAAGGTGTTATGTAGTATCTTACCTTGTTGTCTTTAGTAACAGCCCAAACCACACTGACGCCCACTGCGACATGAACAACTTCTTTCTGATTCGGAGACTTCACCTTCTCCCAGGACGAACCTAAAAATGTCAAAACCTTTTAAAAGTCCTTTACTATGTAAGACACATATGAACACCAAACCACATGTATAAACCTATGCATGCCACCACTGCATTTTCAAGTGAAATAAAAACCAAGCTGCATAAGAATTTATTTAAAAAAATTTGTAACAAAAAAGTCGACTTCGCTTATAAGTGATCCATTTTGTGCTTCAAGTCAAGGTAGTTCCGTTGGTATCTAAGGCATTCACACGTGTGATTTAGGTGTCCAAATTATGACATGACCGGCCCGTGACCATGACGGTTTCACCATAAATAACATCCTCAAGACATTTCAAACATGTACTGTATGTGTAAATTTCAAAGCAGGAATTTAAAGCCCAGGAATAAATCTGTGGGTGTCAGACCTTTAGGGCAGTTTTCGCTGACGCCTGTTCTGACCAGCAGTTGTCCATCCCATAGGACGACCCACAGCAAGTCTTTTGGCCCAGCGCTGATCTGAGCCACTTCCCTTGGCACCTGAACAGAGTCCCAACCAGAACCCTCGGGGTTCTGGTGCCTGATACCTGTGCGGAACCACACCTGTGACAAAACATGCTCTCTTTCAAATGGTTTTAACACTATAATACTATAATATAATATCCATCACAGACACATTCAATGACCACTTGGATGGGTGTTCACATTCTGGTGAGCAAGTGGTTGATCCATAAGGGTAAGGAGGCTGTGAAATCCAAATAGAAGGCAGAGGGAGAGCTCCATAGAACAATACTGAGCTCTAGTGGTCAGAAATCTGTAGAACAATCCTAAAGAAACAGCTCATATTTCCATTTAAATATTTATATCCTGAATTAGAAACCCAGCAAGTCTTCCACTTTTGTCACAAGAAGAGCAAACTTAAGCTATTGATTCTATACATATTTTCTGATTCTATACAAACTCTGTAAAGATATTGCCATCTCTGTTTAAAACACAACAACATTGCAAGTAATTTTCTGTGTTCAATAATTGAAAAAATTTAAACATATTGCTTCTAGGATTTATTTATTTGGTTGTTTCACAGCATGTCATGGGTATATTTTAGTCTTTTTTGCCTTTCAGTTATGAAAAATTATTTTGTTGAAGTGTGCAATTAATATGCTTATTTTGGGCCAATCTAGTCCCAACCGCTCCTTGTACACTGATATTAAAATACTTACTAATTAAAGCAAACGTTTACATATACTTGACCTTTATGTAAGTAGACCTATAAAAACTTTTAAACTTTTTCATAAGGTAAAGCATCTGATAAATCGCTTCATCCCGGAAGTGACAGTCTATCCAAAAATGATAATTTGTCACTTTTGTTGTTCTGTAGAACACAAGAGGATATTTAGTAGAATGTTGGCACCCATTCACAATAGTTTTCTTTAAAATATCTTATTATAGCTTTAAGTTCCTGGGGATACATATCTGAGCAGACCTGTCCTGGACTACAAACACCTCCGAGTTGTGAAAACTGTCCAGCGTATCACAGGGACTCCACCTTCAGCCAATGAGGACATTCAGAGAAACCGCTCTCTGCGTCGAGCTTGGAGTATCATTAAGGATTCCTCTCATCCTGACAATAAACCGTTTTATGTTCTGCTTTCTGGCCAGCATTATACATGGTTTCAGACCAGAACCAACAAACTGAAGAACATCTTTTCCCTAGCAATTCTGTATATTGTTCATAGGACAAGCCCATCTGTAAATTACTCCCAAAACACAAATTTATAATGCATTACGTTTCCACTGTATAAACTGCACTTCTGGTTAGACATAACTGTTATTTTCAGTTTTGGCTGAACTATCAACAGTTAAAAGCTTCTTCTCACCTGCCCTTGTTGGGACACTGCCCAGAGGTACATGTGTTTTTCAGGGCTTTCGCTCATGTCCCATCCTCCACAGCTGATGTCGATGAAAGGTTCTGGAGGAGGTCTGCCTCTGTCCAAAGGCACCTGTGCAAAAAACACATTCTTTATGAGGTCACATATGTGACAAAGACCTTAAATGTATAAGATACAACACATGCTTAAGAATATTAGATGTTTCAGAAATGTAATGATTCGTCATATTTCATGGAAACTCAACGGGTTGATGTTTAGTCGTGATTATACCTTGGCCCAAGATCCCAGGGCTTTATATCTCCTGTGGCGAAGCCATCGCCTGCGACGGACGCATGAGTTCCACCTCTTATCTTTGGTGTAGGTGGTGGGAAAGTCCACTGCATACTCCCAGCCCTACATTAACCAAACCCAAACATGTTCTAAAAGATTTGGTTTAGGTTTGAAGAGTTGAATTTGTGTATGGCGTCACTTACACCCGTCTCCGTAGATTCTCTTGCACAGCTTTCATCATCCACATACCAGTCACCCTCCCATTCCCAGTTATCCGAGGGCAACACAAAGCTGTGAAGAGGCTGTTGATTCAAGCCCGACTCATCCGTCCACTGCCAGCGATCTGTCGGCAAAAGTGTGTCTGTGTAACCATCAACCGGGTTCCATCTCTGTAGAACAAACAGACATGAAATAATGCGAAACACAATAATACTGCAGTGAAGCAGACGCACTACACATGACATGACCTCGTGTCTATCAACATGGTCATTACTCCAAATAACTCCATCTTATAAACAAAAAAGTTATATCATTTTTCCATCTTTAAATCATTTGAGTTATTGTTTGTAAACATATATACAAATGTTCATTAAATCGTTTTTAGTTTAACTAATGTCTGTGAATAACTTATACAACCATGTTTAAAATGTCACAGATAATATTATTACTGGTTTGGATTACTTAGTATGTAGTCATTGGTTAATATATGTTAGTCTGAGAATAATTATTTATTATAATTTATTATAGGCCTTTGTGTTCTTAAATGTTAATCGCTACTGTTTTTCTTTCTCTGTTTGAGAGGTTTGGGCTAAAGTTTGGAGGGTTTTTGTAAGGCCCATTTTTACTTTGCTAAGGTTCATGTATGTGTCTTGAACGTGCCTGGTTTTCATAAGTCTCCTCCAGGTGTCTGATAGGAACATCACTGGGACAGACATTGAGGTAAAGCTGATTGTCACATCCAACCCCCCAGAAGCAGTTCCGAGAGCCGGACACACGCTTCAGTTCGAGCAGCAGATCAGATGAGCGTGCCCAGCATCCTCTAGCGGCAGACAGACTGAACACTCGCCCGTACACATCCACTGCACACAGCATCATCAGCACCTGTACACCAACACAACTACACACATCATCATCAGCACCTGTACACCAACACAACTACACACATCATCATCAGCACCTGTACACCAGCACACAACTACACACATCATCATCAGCACCTGTACACCAACACACAACTACACACATCATCATCAGCACCTGTACACCAACACAACTACACACATCATCATCAGCACCTGTACACCAGCACACAACTACACACATCATCATCAGCACCTGTACACCAACACAACTACACACATCATCATCAGCACCTGTACACCAGCACACAACTACACACATCATCATCAGCACCTGTACACCAACACAACTACACACATCATCATCAGCACCTGTACACCACCAAAACTACACACAACATCATCAGCACCTGTACACCAACACACAACTACACACAGCATCATCAGCACCTGTACACCGACACAACTACGCACAACATCATCAGCACCTGTACACCAACACACAACTACACACAGCATCATCAACACCTGTACACCAACACAACTACACACATCATCATCAGCACCTGTACACCAGCACACAACTACACACATCATCATCATCATCAGCACCTGTACACCAACACACAACTACACACAGCATCATCAACACCTGTACACCAACACAACTACACACAGCATCATCAACACCTGTACACCAACACAACTACACACATCATCATCATCACCTGTACACCAACACAACTACACACAGCATCATCAGCACCTGTACACCAACACAACTACACACATCATCATCAGCACCTGTACACCAACACAACTACACACATCATCATCAGCACCTGTACACCAGCACACAACTACACACATCATCATCATCATCAGCACCTGTACACCAACACACAACTACACACAGCATCATCAGCACCTGTACACCAACACACAACTACACACAGCATCATCATCACCTGTACACCAACACAACTACACACATCATCATCAACACCTGTACACCAACACAACTACACACAGCATCATCAGCACCTGTACACCAACACAACTACACACATCATCATCAGCACCTGTACACCAACACAACTACACACATCATCATCAGCACCTGTACACCAGCACACAACTACACACATCATCATCAGCACCTGTACACCAACACAACTACACACATCGTCATCAGCACCTGTACACCAACACAACTACACACATCATCATCAGCACCTGTACACCAACACATCTACACACATCATCATCAGCACCTGTACACCAACACACAACTACACACATCATCATCAACACCTGTACACCAGCACACAACTACACACATCATCATCAGCACCTGTACAGCAGCACACAACTACACACATCATCATCAGCACCTGTACACCAACACAACTACACACATCATCATCAGCACCTGTACACCAACACAACTACACACATCATCATCAGCACCTGTACACCAGCACAGAACTACACACATCATCATCAACACCTGTACACCAGCACACAACTACACACATCATCATCAGCACCTGTACACCAACACAACTACACACAGCATCATCAGCAACTGTACACCAACACATCTACACACATCATCATCAGCACCTGTACACCAACACAAGTACACACAGCCTCATCAGCACCTGTACATCAACACATCTACACACATCATCATCAGCACCTGTACACCAACACAACTACACACAGCATCATCAGCACCTGTACACCAACACAACTACACACAGCATCATCAGCACCTGTACACCATCACACAACTACACACATCATCATCAACACCTGTACACCAACACAACTACACACAGCATCATCAGCAGCTGTACACCAACAAAACTACACACATCATCATCATCATCATCATCATTATCAGCACCTGTACACCAACACAACTACACACATCATCATCAGCATCTGTACACCAACACAACTACACATCATCATCAGCACCTGTACACCAACACATCTACACACATCATCATCAGCACCTGTACACCAACACAACTACACACAGCATCATCAGCACCTGTACACAAACACAACTACACACATCATCATCAGCACCTGTACACCAACACAACTACACACAGCATCATCAGCACCTGTACACCAACACAACTACACACATCATAATCAGCACCTGTACACCATCACAACTACACATCATCATCAGCACCTGTACACCAACACAACTACACACATCATCATCAGCACCTGTACACCAACACAACTACACACATCATCATCAGCACCTGTACACCATCACACAACTACACATCATCATCAGCACCTGTACACCAACACAACTACACACATGATCATCAGCACCTGTACACCAACACAACTACACACATCGTCATCAGCACCTGTACACCAACACAACTACACACATCATCATCATCAGCACCTGTACACCAACACATCTACACACATCATCATCAACACCTGTACACCAGCACACAACTACACACATCATCATCAGCACCTGTACACCAGCACACAACTACACACATCATCATCAGCACCTGTACACCAGCACACAACTACACAAAGCATCATCAGCACCTGTACACCAACACAACTACACACAGCATCATCAGCACCTGTACACCAACACTACTACACACATCGTCATCAGCACCTGTACACCAACACAACTACACACATCATCATCAGCACCTGTACACCAACACATCTACACACATCATCATCAGCACCTGTACACCAACACACAACTACACACATCATCATCAACACCTGTACACCAGCACACAACTACACACATCATCATCAGCACCTGTACACCAGCACACAACTACACACAGCATCATCAGCACCTGTACACCAACACAACTACACACATCATCATCAGCACCTGTACACCAGCACAGAACTACACACATCATCATCAACACCTGTACACAAACACAGAACTACACACATCATCATCAACACCTGTACACAAACACACAACTACACACATCATCATCAACACCTGTACACCAGCACACAACTACACACATCATCATCAGCACCTGTACACCAGCACACAACTACACACATCATCATCAGCACCTGTACACCAACACACAACTACACACATCATCATCAACACCTGTACACCAGCACACAACTACACACATCATCATCAGCACCTGTACACCAGCACACAACTACACACATCATCATCAGCACCTGTACACCAACACAACTACACACATCATCATCAGCACCTGTACACCAGCACAGAACTACACACATCATCATCAACACCTGTACACCAGCACACAACTACACACATCATCATCAGCACCTGTACACCAACACAACTACACACAGCATCATCAGCACCTGTACACCAACACATCTACACACATCATCATCAGCACCTGTACACCAACACAAGTACACACAGCCTCATCAGCACCTGTACATCAACACATCTACACACATCATCATCAGCACCTGTACACCAACACAACTACACACAGCATCATCAGCACCTGTACACCAACACAACTACACACAGCATCATCAGCACCTGTACACCATCACACAACTACACACATCATCATCAACACCTGTACACCAACACAACTACACACAGCATCATCAGCAGCTGTACACCAACAAAACTACACACATCATCATCATCATCATCATCAGTACCTGTACACCAACACAACTACACACATCATCATCAGCATCTGTACACCAACACAACTACACATCATCATCAGCACCTGTACACCAACACAACTACACACATCATCATCAGCACCTGTACACCAACACAACTACACACAGCATCATCAGCACCTGTACACCAACACAACTACACACATCATCATCAGCAACTGTACACCAACACAACTACACACAGCATCATCAGCACCTGTACACCAACACAACTACACACATCATAATCAGCACCTGTACACCATCACAACTACACATCATCATCAGCACCTGTACACCAACACAACTACACACATCATCATCAGCACCTGTACACCAACACAACTACACACATCATCATCAGCACCTGTACACCATCACACAACTACACATCATCATCAGCACCTGTACACCAACACAACTACACACATGATCATCAGCACCTGTACACCAACACAACTACACACATCATCATCAGCACCTGTACACCAACACAACTACACACAGCATCATCAGCACCTGTACACCAACACAACTACACACAGCATCATCAGCACCTGTACACCAACACAACTACACACATCATCATCAGTACCTGTACACCAACACAACTACACACATCATCATCAACACCTGTACACCAACACAACTACACACAGCATCATCAGCACCTGTACACCAACACAACTACACACATCATCATCAGTACCTGTACACCAAAACAACTACACACATCATCATCAACACCTGTACACCAACACAACTACACACAGCATCATCAGCACCTGTACACCAACACAACTACACACATCATCATCAGCACCTGTACACCATCACACAACTACACACAGCATCATCAGCACCTGTACACCACCACAACTACACACAACATCATCACCTGTACACCAACACAACTACACACATCATCATCAGCACCTGTACACCAACACATCTACACACATCATCATCAGCACCTGTACACCATCACACAACTACACACAGCATCATCAGCACCTGTACACCAACACAACTACACACGTCATCATCAGTACCTGTACACCAACACAACTACACACATCATCATCAACACCTGTACACCAACACAACTACACACAGCATCATCAGCACCTGTACACCAACACAACTACACACATCATCATCAGTACCTGTACACCAAAACAACTACACACATCATCATCAGCACCTGTACACCAACACAACTACACACAGCATCATCAGCACCTGTACACCAACACAACTACACACATCATCATCAGCACCTGTACACCATCACACAACTACACACAGCATCATCAACACCGGTACACCAACACAACTACACACAGCATCATCAGCACCTGTACACCAACACAACTACACACATCATCATCAGCACCTGTACACCAACACAACTACACACAGCATCATCAGCACCTGTACACCAACACAACTACACACAGCATCATCAGCACCTGTACACCAACACAACTACACACAGCATCATCAGCACCTGTACACCAACACAACTACACACATCATCATCAGCACCTGTACACCAACACATCTACACACATCATCATCAACACCTGTACACCAACACAACTACACACAGCATCATCAGCACCTGTACACCAACACAACTACACACATCATCATCAGCACCTGTACACCAACACAACTACACACAGCATCATCAGCACCTGTACACCAACACAACTACACACAGCATCATCAGCACCTGTACACCAACACAACTACACACAGCATCATCAGCACCTGTACACCAACACAACTACACACATCATCATCAGCACCTGTACACCAACACATCTACACACATCATCATCAGCACCTGTACACCAACACAACTACACACAGCATAATCAGCACCTGTACACCAACACAACTACACACATCATCATCAGCACCTGTACACCATCACAACTACACATCATCATCAGCACCTGTACACCAACACAACTACACACATCATCATCAGCACCTGTACACCATCACACAACTACACATCATCATCAGCACCTGTACACCAACACATCTACACACATCATCATCAGCACCTGTACACCAACACAACTACACACAGCATAATCAGCACCTGTACACCAACACAACTACACACATCATCATCAGCACCTGTACACCAACACAACTACACACATCATAATCAGCACCTGTACACCAACACAACTACACACAGCATCATCAGCACCTGTACACCAACACAACTACACACATCATCATCAGCACCTGTACAACAACACAACTACACACAGCATCATCAGCACCTGTACACCAACACAACTACACACATCATCATCAGCACCTGTACACCAACACAACTACACACAGCATCATCAGCACCTGTACACCAACACAACTACACACATCATCATCAGCACCTGTACACCAACACAACTACACACATCATAATCAGCACCTGAACACCAACACAACTACACACAGCATCATCAGCACCTGTACACCAACACAACTACACACAACATCATCAGCACCTGTACACCATCACACAACTACACATCATCATCAGCACCTGTACACCAACACAACTACACACATCATCATCAGCACCTGAACACCAACACAACTACACACATCATCATCAGCACCTGTACACCAACACAACTACACACATCATTATCATCATCAGCACCTGTACACAAACACAACTACACACATCATCATCAGCACCTGTACACCAACACAACTACACACATCATTATCAGCACCTGTACACCCAACACAACTACACACATCATCATCAGCACCTGTACACCAACACAACTACACACATCATCATCATCAGCACCTGTACACCAACACAACTTCACACATCATCATCATCAGTACCTGTACACCCAACACAACTACACACATCATCATCAGCACCTGTACACCAACACAACTACACACATCATCATCATCAGCACCTGTACACCAACAAAACTACACACATCATCATCAGCACCTGTACACCAACACAACTACACACAGCATCATCAGCACCTGTACACCAACACAACTACACACAGCATCATCAGCACCTGTACACCAACACAACTACACACATCATCATCAGCACCTGTACACCAACACACAACTACACACATCATCATCAACACCTGTACACCAACACAACTACACACATCATCATCAGCACCTGTACACCAACACACAACTACACACATAATCATCAGCACCTGTACACCAACACAACTACACACATCATCATCAACACCTGTACACCAACGCACAACTACACACATCATCATCAACACCTGTACACCAACACAACTACACACATCATCATCAGCACGTGTACACCAACACAACTACACACATCATCATCAACACCTGTACACCAACACAACTACACACATCATCATCAGCACCTGTACACCAACACAACTACACACAGCATCATCAGCACCTGTACACCAACACATCTACACACATCATCATCAGCACCTGTACACCAACACAAGTACACACAGCATCATCAGCACCTGTACATCAACACATCTACACACATCATCATCAGCACCTGTACACCAACACAACTACACACAGCATCATCAGCACCTGTACACCAACACAACTACACACATCATCATCAGCACCTGTACACCATCACACAACTACACACATCATCATCAACACCTGTACACCAACAAACTACACACAGCATTCTGCAGCTGTACACCAACACAACTACACACATCATCATCATCAGCACCTGTACACCAACACAACTACACACATCATCATCATCAGCACCTGTACACCAACACAACTACACACATAATCATCAGCACCTGTACACCAACACAACTACACACAGCATCATCAGCACCTGTACACCACCACACAACTACACATCATCATCAGCACCTGTACACCAACACATCTACACACATCCTCATCAGCACCTGTACACCAACACAACTACACACAGCATCATCAGCACCTGTACACCATCACAACTACACATCATCATCAGCACCTGTACACCAACACAACTACACACATCATCATCAGCACCTGTACACCAACACAACTACACACATCATCATCAGCACCTGTACACCAACACAACTACACACATCATCATCAGCACCTGTACACCATCACACAACTACACATCATCATCAGCGCCTGTACACCAACACATCAACACACATCATCATCAGCACCTGTACACCAACACAACTACACACAGCATCATCAGCACCTGTACACCAACACAACTACACACAGCATCATCAGCACCTGTACACCAACACAACTACACACATCATCATCAGCACCTGTACACCAACACACAACTACACACATCATCATCAACACCTGTACACCAACACAACTACACACAGCATCATCAGCACCTGTACACCAACACAACTACACACATCATCATCAGCACCTGTACAACAACACAACTACACACAGCATCATCAGCACCTGTACACCAACACAACTACACACATCATCATCAGCACCTGTACACCAACACAACTACACACATCATCATCAGCACCTGTACACCAACACAACTACACACATCATCATCATCAGCACCTGTACACCAACACAACTTCACACATCATCATCATCAGTACCTGTACACCCAACACAACTACACACATCATCATCAGCACCTGTACACCAACACAACTACACACATCATCATCATCAGCACCTGTACACCAACACAACTACACACATCATCATCAGCACCTGTACACCAACACAACTACACACAGCATCATCAGCACCTGTACACCAACACAACTACACACAGCATCATCAGCACCTGTACACCAACACAACTACACACATCATCATCAGCACCTGTACACCAACACACAACTACACACATCATCATCAACACCTGTACACCAACACAACTACACACATCATCATCAGCACCTGTACACCAACACAACTACACACATCATCATCAGCACCTGTACACCAACACAACTACACACATCATCATCAACACCTGTACACCAACGCACAACTACACACATCATCATCAACACCTGTACACCAACACAACTACACACATCATCATCAGCACGTGTACACCAACACAACTACACACATCATCATCAACACCTGTACACCAACACAACTACACACATCATCATCAGCACCTGTACACCAACACAACTACACACAGCATCATCAGCACCTGTACACCAACACATCTACACACATCATCATCAGCACCTGTACACCAACACAAGTACACACAGCATCATCAGCACCTGTACATCAACACATCTACACACATCATCATCAGCACCTGTACACCAACACAACTACACACAGCATCATCAGCACCTGTACACCAACACAACTACACACATCATCATCAGCACCTGTACACCATCACACAACTACACACATCATCATCAACACCTGTACACCAACACAACTACACACAGCATTCTGCAGCTGTACACCAACACAACTACACACATCATCATCATCAGCACCTGTACACCAACACAACTACACACATCATCATCATCAGCACCTGTACACCAACACAACTACACACATAATCATCAGCACCTGTACACCAACACAACTACACACAGCATCATCAGCACCTGTACACCACCACACAACTACACATCATCATCAGCACCTGTACACCAACACATCTACACACATCCTCATCAGCACCTGTACACCAACACAACTACACACAGCATCATCAGCACCTGTACACCAACACAACTACACACATCATCATCAGCACCTGTACACCATCACAACTACACATCATCATCAGCACCTGTACACCAACACAACTACACACATCATCATCAGCACCTGTACACCAACACAACTACACACATCATCATCAGCACCTGTACACCAACACAACTACACACATCATCATCAGCACCTGTACACCATCACACAACTACACATCATCATCAGCGCCTGTACACCAACACATCAACACACATCATCATCAGCACCTGTACACCAACACAATTACACACAGCATCATCAGCACCTGTACACCAACACAACTACACACAGCATCATCAGCACCTGTACACCAACACAACTACACACATCATCATCAGCACCTGTACACCAACACACAACTACACACATCATCATCAACACCTGTACACCAACACAACTACACACAGCATCATCAGCACCTGTACACCAACACACAACTACACACAGCATCATCAGCACCTGTACACCATCACACAACTACACATCATCATCATCAGCAACTGTACACCAACACAACTACACACATCATCATCAGCACCTGTACACCAACACAACTACACACATCATCATCACCTGTACACCAACACATCTACACACATCATCATCAGCACCTGTACACCAACACAACTACACACATCATCATCAGCACCTGAACACCAACACAACTACACACATCATCATCAGCACCTGTACACCTGTACACCAACATAACTACACACATCATCATCAGCACCTGAACACCAACACAACTACACACAGCATCATCAGCACCTGTACACCAACACAACTACACACATCATCATCAGCACCTGTACACCAACACAACTACACACATCATCATCAGCACCTGTACACCAACACACAACTACACACAGCATCATCAGCACCTGTACAACAACACAACTACACACATCATCATCAGCACCTGTACACCAACACAACTACACACATCATCATCAGCACCTGTACATTAACACAACTACACACATCATCATCAGCACCTGTACACCAACACACAACTACACACAGCATCATCATCACCTGTACACCAACACACAACTACACACAGCATCATCAGCACCTGTACACCAACACAACTACACACATCATCATCAGCACCTGTACACCAACACAACTACACACAGCATCATCAGCACCTGAACACCAACACAACTACACACATCATCATCATCAGCACCTGTACACCAACACAACTACACACAGCATCATCAGCACCTGAACACCAACACAACTACACACAGCATCATCAGCACCTGAACACCAACACAACTACACACATCATCATCAGCACCTGTACACCAACACACAACTACACACATCATCATCAGCACCTGTACACCAACACAACTACACACAGCATCATCAGCACCTGAACACCAACACACAACTACACACATCATCATCAGCACCTGTACACCAACACAACTACACACAGCATCATCAGCACCTGAACACCAACACAACTACACACATCATCATCAGCACCTGTACACCAACACAACTACACACAGCATCATCAGCACCTGTACACCAACACAACTACACACAGCATCATCAGCACCTGTACACCATCAAAACTACACACATCATCATCAGCACCTGAACACCAACACAACTACACACATCATCATCAGCACCTGTACACCAACACAACTACACACAGCATCATCAGCACCTGTACACCAACACACAACTACACACATCATCATCAGCACCTGTACACCAACACAACTACACATCATCATCAGCACCTGTACACCAACACAACTACACACAGCATCATCAGCAACTGTACACCAACACAACTACACACAGTATCATCAGCACCTGTACACTAACACAACTACACACAGCATCATCAGCACCTGTACACTAACACAACTACACACATCATCATCAGCACCTGTACACCAACACAACTACACACATCATCATCAGCACCTGTACACCAACACAACTACACACAGCATCATCAGCACCTGTACACCAACACACAACTACACACATCATCATCAGCACCTGTACACCAACACAACTACACATCATCATCAGCACCTGTACACCAACACAACTACACACATCATCATCAGCAACTGTACACCAACACAACTACACACAGCATCATCAGCACCTGTACACTAACACAACTACACACATCATCATCAGCACCTGTACACCAACACAACTACACACATCATCATCAGCACCTGAACACCAACACAACTACACACATCATCATCAGCACCTGTACACTAACACAACTACACACATCATCATCATCATCAGCACCTGTACACCATCACAACTACACACATCATCATCAGCACCTGTACACCATCACAACTACACACATCATCATCAGCACCTGTACACCAACACAACTACACACATCATCATCAACACCTGTACACCAACACAACTACACACATCATCATCAGCACCTGTACACCAACACAACTACACACATCATCATCAGCACCTGTACACCAACACAACTACACACAGCATCATCAGCACCTGTACACCAACACACAACTACACATCATCATCAGCACCTGAACACCAACACAACTACACACATCATCATCATCAGCACCTGTACACCAACACAACTACACACATCATCATCAACACCTGTACACCATCACAACTACACACATCATCATCAGCACCTGTACACCAACACAACTACACACATCATCATCAGCACCTGTACACCAACACACAACTACACATCATCATCAGCACCTGAACACCAACACAACTACACACAGCATCATCATCAGCACCTGTACACCAACACAACTACACACATCATCATCAGCACCTGTACACCAACACAACTACACACAGCATCATCAGCACCTGTACACCAACACAACTACACATCATCATCATCAGCACCTGTACACCAACACAACTACACACATCATCATCAGCACCTGTACACCAACACAACTACACACATCATCATCAGCACCTGTACACCAACACAACTACACACATCATCATCAGCACCTGTACACCAACACACAACTACACACATCATCATCAGCACCTGTACACCAACACAACTACACACATCATCATCAGCAACTGTACACCAACACAACTACACACATCATCATCAGCACCTGTACACCAACACAACTACACACATCATCATCAGCACCTGTACACCAACACAACTACACACATCATCATCAGCAACTGTACACCAACACAACTACACACATCATCATCAGCACCTGTACACCAACACAACTACACACATCATCATCAGCACCTGTACACCAACACAACTACACACATCATCATCAACACCTGTACACCAACACAACTACACACATCATCATCAGCACCTGTACACCAACACACAACTACACACAGCATCATCAGCACCTGTACACCAACACAACTACACACATCATCATCAGCACCTGTACACCAACACAACTACACACATCATCATCAGCACCTGTACACCAACACAACTACACACATCATCATCAGCACCTGTACACCAACACAACTACACACATCATCATCAGCACCTGTACACCAACACACAACTACACACAGCATCATCAGCACCTGTACACCAACACAACTACACACATCATCATCAGCTCTTGTACACCAACACAACTACACACATCATCATCAGCTCCTGTACACCAACACATCTACACACATCATCATCAGCTCCTGTACACCAACACATCTACACACATCATCATCAGCACCTGTACACCAACACATCTACACACATCATCATCAGCTCCTGTACACCAACACAACTACACACATCATCATCAGCTCCTGTACATCAACACAACTACACACATCATCAGCACCTGTACACCAACACAACTACACACATCATCATCAGCTCCTGTACATCAACACAACTACACACATCATCAGCACCTGTACACCAACACAACTACACACATCATCATCAGCTCCTGTACATCAACACAACTACACACATCATCATCAGCTCCTGTACATCAACACATCTAAACACATCATCATCAGCACCTGTACACCAACACAACTACACACATCATCATCAGCTCCTGTACACCAACACAACTACACACATCATCATCAGCTCCTGTACATCAACACAACTACACACATCATCATCAGCACCAACACAACTACACACATCATCATCAGCACCTGTACACCAACACAACTACACACATCATCATCAGCACCTGTACACCAACACAACTACACACATCATCATCAGCACCAACACAACTACACACATCATCATCAGCACCTGTACACCAACACATCTACACACATCATCATCAGCACCTGTACACCAACACAACTACACACATCATCATCAGCAACTGTACACCAACACAACTACACACATCATCATCAGCAACTGTACACCAACACAACTACACACAGCATCATCAGTACCTGTACAACAACACAACTACACACATCATCATCAGCACCTGTACACCAACACAACTACACACATCATCATCAGCACCTGTACACCAACACAACTACACACATCATCATCAGCACCTGTACACCAACACAACTACACACATCATCATCAGCAACTGTACACCAACACAACTACACACACATCATCAGCACCTGTACACCAACACAACTACACACATCATCATCAGCACCTGTACACCAACACAACTACACACATCATCATCAGCACCTGTACACCAACACAACTACACACATCATCATCAGCACCTGTACACCAACACAACTACACACATCATCATCAGCACCTGTACACCAACACAACTACACACATCATCATCATCAGCAACTGTACACCAACACAACTACACACATCATCATCAGCAACTGTACACCAACACAACTACACACACATCATCAGCACCTGTACACCAACACAACTACACACATCATCATCAGCACCTGTACACCAACACAACTACACACATCATCATCAGCACCTGTACACCAACACAACTACACACATCATCATCAGCACCTGTACACCAACACAACTACACACATCATCATCAGCACCTGTACACCAACACAACTACACACATCATCATCAGCACCTGTACACCAACACAACTACACACATCATCATCAGCACCTGTACACCAACACAACTACACACATCATCATCAGCACCTGTACACCAACACAACTACACACATCATCATCAGCACCTGTACACCAACACAACTACACACATCATCATCAGCACCTGTACACCAACACAACTACACACATCATCATCAGCACCTGTACACCAGCACACAACTACACACATCATCATCAGCACCTGTACACCAACACAACTACACACATCATCATCAACACCTGTACACCAACACAACTACACACATCATCATCAGCACCTGTACACCAACACAACTACACACATCATCATCAACACCTGTACACCAACACAACTACACACATCATCATCAGCACCTGTACACCAACACAACTACACACATCATCATCAGCACCTGTACACCAACACAACTACACACATCATCATCAGCACCTGTACACCAACACAACTACACACATCATCATCAGCACCTGTACACCAACACAACTACACACATCATCATCAGCACCTGTACACCAACACAACTACACATCATCATCAGCACCTGTACACCAACACAACTACACACATCATCATCAACACCTGTACACCAACACAACTACACACATCATCATCAACACCTGTACACCAACACAACTACACATCATCATCAGCACCTGTACACCAACACAACTACACACATCATCATCAGCACCTGTACACCAACACAACTACACACATCATCATCAGCACCTGTACACCAACACACAACTACACACATCATCATCAGCACCTGTACACCGACACAACTACACACATCATCATCAGCACCTGTACACCAACACAACTACACACATCATCATCAGCACCTGTACACCAACACACAACTACACACATCATCATCAGCACCTGTACACCAACACAACTACACACATCATCATCAGCACCTGTACACCAACACAACTACACACATCATCATCAACACCTGTACACCAACACAACTACACACATCATCATCAGCACCTGTACACCAACACAACTACACACATCATCATCAACACCTGTACACCAACACAACTACACACATCATCATCAACACCTGTACACCAACACAACTACACACATCATCATCAACACCTGTACACCAACACAACTACACACATCATCATCAACACCTGTACACCAACACAACTACACACATCATCATCAACACCTGTACACCAACACAACTACACACATCATCATCAGCACCTGTACACCAACACAACTACACACATCATCATCAGCACCTGTACACCAACACACAACTACACACATCATCATCAACACCTGTACACCAACACAACTACACACAGCATCATCAGCACCTGTACACCAGCACACAACTACACACATCATCATCACCTGTACACCAACACAACTACACACATCATCATCACCTGTACACCAACACAACTACACACAGCATCATCAGCACCTGTACACCAACACAACTACACACATCATCATCAGCACCTGTACACCATCACACAACTACACACATCATCATCAACACCTGAACACCAACACAACTACACACATCATCATCAGCACCTGTACACCAACACAACTACACACATCATCATCAACACCTGTACACCAACACAACTACACACATCATCATCACCTGTACACCAACACAACTACACACATCATCATCACCTGTACACCAACACAACTACACACATCATCATCACCTGTACACCAACACAACTACACACAGCATCATCAGCACCTGTACACCAACACAACTACACACATCATCATCAGCACCTGTACACCAACACAACTACACACATCATCATCAACACCTGTACACCAACACAACTACACACATCATCATCAGCACCTGTACACCAACACAACTACACACATCATCATCAACACCTGTACACCAACACAACTACACACAGCATCATCAGCACCTGTACACCAACACAACTACACACATATATCACACAATAACACACAATATATACATCTAATATAATGTTATGTACAAGATAATAAAGATAATAAGTGTACACTATGTAATCTCCCTATAATGTGTTATTAATGTGTAGTTTGTGTGTTTGTTTAGGCAGAATTAAACTATAACACACATTTAATATAATAAACACAAGGTGAATTTTACACTTACATTAAAACTGCATTTTATAAAAAAACTGCAATTTATTATAATTAATAAAATGAAATACAAACGTTATCAGACACATAGTTTGTTTTAAATATTAAATTAATTAAACAGATATTAAATAAAACTAGACATATAAATTCCGACACTTAATCTCT